>JWHW01020160.1:176860-199658 GCA_000931545.1 Papilio glaucus
GCGGCCCGCTGCAGCCGCTGGCACCGCCCTCCGCGCCACGCGGCGTCCACCATCTCAGCACCACCTATCAGTAACATCACATTATTACTAAAAATTGCAAAAACTCAACTCAATCTCCCGTATTATTGCACGTGTACTTTATATTATTCGCAAATTTCAATATCCGGCTCATATAATGCGCAAAGATAAATATCAACTGCTCTAGATAATAACTTATAGGGAATATACAAGAGAACAAGAGCACCTGGAAGATGACGATGAGATTTGAAAATCTTCACTCATGTTGCATGACATTCTGATGGACCCCATACACGTTACGGTCTACCGGTATACCAGCACAGATAGAACGAGAGCTTGTGTTGGAATAGACCTGTGCAGTTTTTTAACCAGTGATCGGTGCAAGATCGAAAATCTTTTTTTCAACTGAAATGTTCAGGTACGAATTTAAATCCATTCAATATGTTAACATGACTATTAGTTTTCTTTTTCAATAACCAATGTTAATACCACTTTTACCTTTTCCTTTTCACTTTTTTGTGAGTTTGTTCGTTTGTTTAATATTACCGCTAGGTCTATCAATGCCAGCGTGAAAAGAACTGAAAACCGCTCCGGCACACCGGAACATCCCCCATAAATGCTACCAATGTGGGGTTGAACTGAGCTCAAACCTGCACAAGTAACCTCTCCGGTAGATAGCAGTGTGTATGGCTGACTTTAGTGAAGCTGTGTCCAAAACCAGAATAGGCGACATGATAGGCAACCTCCGGTAGGAGATGAAACTTCAAGTAAGAAGATAAACGAATATTAATGAGAGAGAGAGATAGCTTAACTCTCGTCCTACATCTAGAATGAGAACAGTGGTAGCGTATTTTACACCCTTTGGAAATACGCTTGGACGTATGTATCATCTAACCGCTGTGCTACGAAGGTGAATGAGCCGCTTAATCGTTTGCGCTCATCCATAAAGAGAACGAGGACAGTTCAGTCTAATAACTTACGGATTCCAAAGCCTCCGCCGCCGTCTGAGCCGCCCTCAGTCCGGCGTGCGCCTCCGCCGAATGTATGATCTCTACATCGTAGTTGGCGCTCGAACTCGCGTTTTGTTCTTCCTTCAAAACAAAAATTTATATCAATCAAAAAATAAAATAAAAAAATAAATATGCGCTCACGCCCGTAACCCAGAGGGGTAGGCAGAGATCATGGATTTCCATTTGGCGCGATCCTGGCACACCTCTCTCACTTCTTCTACATTCATACATCTATGCATACATGTTCGTCGCTTATGGGTGCTCCTTATATCGGCCTTTTTTAGTAAGCCACTAATCTGATCGATATCGGCATCCCCTACCAACACTGCCACTCACTTTTGCTACATAAATTTGTTTCGTTATTCTCTCTTCATTCATCCTTTCCACATGCCCGAACCACCGAAGCATATCTTTCTCAATTCTAGTTACAACATCCACTTTTAAGCCACACTTTTCCCTTATAATGCTATTTTTAATCCTATCGTTCAGTGTCATGCCTAACATACTTCTTAAGGATCGCATCTCAACGGCATTAACTCTACTAGCATGCTTTTCCTGCCAAACCCAACTCTCACTTCCATACATTAAAGAGGGGACTAGTACAGCATTGTGTATTGCCAGACGAGCCTTCATAGACACATTCTGACTCCTCACTACTGTACCTATAGCCCCATTCAACTTATTTCCTGCATTCACTCGTCGTTCAAAATCTTTAACATGCCTACCATCTCTACTAAACATACACCCCAAATACACGAACTCTTCCACCTGTTCCACTACTTTACCGTTAACATTTATATCAATAACTGTCTTACTCTGTTCTCTTTCAAACACCATTACTTTCGTCTTATCTACATTCATCGTCATGTCTTTACCTTCTAATGAATCATTCACTACATTCAGCATAAGTTGTAAGTCCTCCACCGATGACGCAAACACGACCTGGTCATCGGCGTATAAGAGACATTTTACAACTAGCTCACCCATTCTTAATCAATATATAAATAAAAATATATAAATCTTATATCAATCAATAAAAATAAAACCTTAAGATATGAAAGATGTTAAGAGGAATCTTCTACGAATTCAACTTCTGATTTGAAGATTGTCATGCTAAATTTTTATTACAGAAGCATTTTTATTTTTTTTCCGATGAAAGTATACATAGTATAATATCCGCCATGTATGGTAAACATTTGTTTGTGTTGTGTTGTATGTTTACAGTAATTATATCTTGCAATGAAACAAGGTATAAGCTCAAATGTGCTTCATTCAGGATGTTTACTGTTTAAAACACTGTTTTAAATTACAGAAAGAAAGGACGGCCTCAATAACTACTTTAATATCAAGTATAATTTGAAAGATAACAAATTTCCAGTTTTCAGTATTGTGGTACACCCTCTCCCCTATTTATCCATGACTTATTTATTGTTGGTTAGTTACTACAACATACTACTTTTTCATTATAAGGTCACCGACCTTGCCTAAGAGCAATGTTGGACATATCTGGAACATATAAATAAATTACCTTCATAGGAATTCCGGTGACGGTGGTAGTTGCAAGCTTATAGTGCGGCAACACCAAGCGACCGAGGAGGTTGGCGAGCGCACTCGCTCGAGAGACTATTACCTCCACACCCATCAGCCCACCACCCATCTGAGAATAAATAATGTATTATTAAAGCTTACTCCTTAAGAATCAATTTTCATATGTAAGCCGGGCTATGAAAATTTATGAGGAGTAAAATCAAAATAAGCGTTACACGAAAAGCGTTACGGAAACGTCGTACGTCCGAGCTGACACACGAGCTTTTTCATTATTTTTTCTATGGAGGAAGATGGCACACGAGCAGTTCATCTGATATCTATAGGCATCTGCAATAAGCTAATGAGTTTCAAATGCGTAGTCTACCTTTAATGGACAGGAGGGAAGATAAACAGAAAAAAGGAATCTTATTTCTATCTCTATCTCTTTCTCTTTTGTATCCCTCCTCTCCCACGTCAAATCCTCCGTGCATTCCTTATTACAAAAGGTTACAATAATTTTTAAATGTTTGAACAAATGAATGTTACTTTTTTTGCTCAACGTTTTGTATTGTTCTATGGAACAAATATCAAGTGTGTAAATCACTATTATCGATTTAACAAATTGAGCTCCACTATCTTCAGAATGCTTTGGATTTCTGATTTTGAATATTGAATTTGTCCAAACAGAACAGAATACTGATGAAGTGGGAGTATTTATATTTACGTGTTTAATTGTATACGAAATACAATTTATACTATGCTCACCTCTGTAAGTGGCTGATTATTAACTCTTGTTTCTATCTTTTCCGGCGTCACGTTAACTATAACCAAGTGGCAATAGTGGACAACCAACGATCTGTAAATTTACAAAATTATCATTGGATTAAAAAAAAAAAACTTTTCATCAAAGAATATGTATACCTTGTTTTACAGCAAGATAGAAAATTGAGTAAACAAACAAACGTCATTTACCATACATGGCGCCCATTACACTTTTTATAATTTCATCGTAAATTTTGTGGAAATTGTGCGATAAAGTGTAGTGAAATTGTGTAATATGGGTAGCTAACATTATAAGGTAATGTAAGAAAAAGTTGTTTCTCACATATAATTATTTTGGAATTTACGAATTTTATAATTAATATCCTATTATTATAAAATTCGTATACAACTTAAGTGGTAAAATATTGCACGTCGTTTTATAAAAAGAAATACATATATTAACCTAATTTTAATTATCTATATGTATTGTTCATTTTAATTATACAAAACATGTTTAGTCCAAAGAATCTATCCAATCCAATGAAATATATATAAATATTATAATTTATATGCATCAGTATTTCAACTTTATAGAAAATGGCATACTGTGTATTAGCAGTGGCCTCAGTACTAGTAGTGGGCTGGACCACAGACAATTTCTTGTTCTGCTGCACCAGGGCATTGAGAGCTATCTCTGCCAGACTTCTGATGGAGTCATCATCTCTCGCACTTGTAATGCATATAATTCGGCCTCTGAAACAATATGATGCAATATTTTTTTTAATCATTAATTATAATTTTAAGTTATCCCAGAAATAACCAATTTAATAATAGTATGGACTATGATCATATTAAACCAACTCTACATAAGTGGGAAAAGGGCAGGGAGATGCTGACTATTAATGTTTTGCTGGTAATTATTACAGTTGTAATTATAATTTTAGAGTATAATAAGAAAAAAATTGTTGCAAAAGTGAGTGGTTGTGTTGGTAAAAGCAAAGTGTGCCAGGATCGCGGCAAATGAAATCCGTAATCTCTGCCTACCCTTCTTATGGGTGTTTTTTGTATGGCACTGTATTTTTTAACTATCAATTCTTATACCATACCTATTTTGGAAATGTCTCTCAGTATTAGGTCTTGAAGACTGTGTGGGTGAGGGTTCTCCCAGCGCTTCAATAGCAGCACATAGTCCAACAACATCGCCGCCGGCGCCACGCCGCACCGGACCGACCAGGCACAGGCCATTTAGAATCTATAAAGTTAATTCATAAAAGACATGAGGTTGATAAAATTACATTGACACCACTTTTTGTCTACTTTGACCTGATAGTAAAATCATAATATTCCTTTAGTTCAGCTAGAAATGTAAATATGATTTTATTCCATTCTGTCTCGACACATCTCTCATGGTTGTTCTGTACATACTAAAAAAAGATAACTTTATTTGGTATCAGCATTGTTATTGTATAGATATCTGCCACCTTTAAAAAATAAACTGATAGGTATAAATAAAAAATTCTTTAAAATTATCAGTATGTAAAGTGTTTACAAAGTGTTATTTCATTCTGTTTGTATGAAATTAGAAGCAATCTAACAAACATATTATGATGTTAAAGACCTTCAATCATAGTGTCACTGTAAGTTGTAAGGAATAGAGTTAACAGGGTAGGGACAAAAGTTAAGCATTTTGTCAAGCTAAGGTTTGTAATTTTAAAAAAATTATTACACTCTTAATTTAACTACTCTAACTCATATTGTAGTCATTTTTATTTATCAAATTAACATACCTCACTAACAATACCACTATTACCCCTCAAATTGCTAATGTGCCTGGCCACCATTTTGGTGAAATAATTTCATGACATCGAACAATCTAACAACTGCTATTGTTGTTATCATTGACATTTTTTGTTTTAAAAATAGTAGGAAAATACTTCACTGTGAAATTATTATACCTGCATAAATTCCAAGCCAGTATGAATTCTTCATCATAGCTTGGGAATCAACATTGGATGATAAAAAGACACTTATCAATTTAATTAAGACTTTTACCAGTACAAAACATATTATTAATACATGGCTTTTTTTAAAAGATATCTATACAATAATGATATACTTAACTTCCTATCTTATTGACAATACCTTCATAATTATTTGAAAAATTAAATTCATTATCAGAATTATTTTATTAGGTATACTTTATAGTTATGGATGATGTCACATGGATGTAAATTTGACAATATTCCAGTGCATTATCAACTTGCAGGGGTTTGCACTACATTTTATAATTTTTTTATTTCCTTTCAATCTACATATGAATCAAAATAAATATTTATATATGGATAACAAAATTCCCAATAGTAGCTATTATCTTATGTTTACTTTACCCATCATAAAGTACTTAAATGGACTGGAAAAGAAATAGATTAATTAAATTAATGAATATTAATTACATGTGTCAAATTTTGTTGTGCTACAGTCCAAGTGTTGAGTATATGGGCTGCTGAGTCGCTAACAACAAACCGAATCTGAAACAGAAAACATAACCAAAACATCTGGAATAAATTCTTAGACTATAATGTTTTTTTACTTATGAGCCATGGCTATAATATTAATTTACTAATTAATATACTTTTCAAACCATCCATTTGATTTGATTGTTTTTTTTCGGACAGCTTTATGCCACTCTCTCTTTCCCCCTAACTTATTTTTGGGTCAGGGACCTAGGGTGCGGATAAAAAACATTTTTTCAGTTGTATTTTATTTCTTAAATAATAAAAACTTTAACTTTCCTAAATCTAATATCATAATCTATCGCATTTCTAATACTACTTTTTTTAAAACAATGTAATAATTACAACTATTTTTTTTTAGATTTCATAGGTTAGAATTAAAATGAATACAGCGGATGTTGGCTATAACAATGATGAATGGATCACTATAATCCCATCCCTATAGCATTTAGTAGAAAGAAAAAAATAGAACTGTTTCTTAAATTTAACTGTACCTACCATTTTTAAACAATTACAACTGCTGTAGGTGTAGTAACCAAAGATAAAAAAGCAAATTATTCTGAGAGAACCTTTTGTGTTTCTTTATCAATTTTTTGAAATAAGGGGAAAACATTTCTAGGAACTTATTACAAATGGTTACTAGTTGTGGTGATAAGTATACATATAATCTTTATTTCTTAATTGCTTTTGGCATGTGGTCTATGATCAAAACTAATCAGTTGAAACAGTAAATAAAGCAAAAAAACCGCCACTCCAAGTTCCCAGATCGTAAAACGCATCCCTTGTTGTTGTACCTGAAATCTGCTTTATTTCTGAAGCTCGCTGTAGCCTACTATGATAATAAGTACAACTTTAAGCCAAAGGACTTGGTGTTATGTTGCTCTAACCAAAAAGTTGTTACAATAGAGACGCTTACGAATGAAATTCACTGTATTAAGTATTCACACGCACTGTATTTATAACTGCAAAATTTTAACGACTCTAAAACAGAAACAATAAACATTAAAGGGGTAATCATTTTACCAATTTTCCTTCCGGAAATAGGTCCCAAACAATCCTGCAATACTCAACAGCCGCTTCTACACTGCAGGTCCATAAAGATTTACAAACCGGAGGCAATGGAACATACCCTGAACCTCGACTTTTGGAAACATCGAAGTCTATAGGATAATCCGAAGAAATTCCAAAGTAAGGAGTGTGATCTAAGACAAATATCGTTTTATGATTTGTTGGAAACATTGCATTGCAATAACTTATCGATATATTTACAATTTATTCATAAAACAGTAATAATAACTAAATCCAGCCAAAACACCAAAACCAAAATACCGACATTGACATTTGACAAAATTAAATTATTTTTTTGATTAATTTTATGACCTGGTAACATAGACCTTTAGGTCATAAAATAAATTAAATTTGATTAACATCATAGATGATACATATATCAAATATCTATCTTATATATAAAAATCAATTGCTGTTCGTTAGTCTCGCTAAAACTCGAACGTATTTATCTCATCTTGGTCTTGAAATGTTCGTGGAGGTCTAGGAAGGTTTAAAATGTGAGAAAAAATCGAATAATTGCTGCGAAAACCCTAAAAACAGCCCCTTTCTTTTTCCTATATAAACGTTTTCTAAATAAAATGTAGTCAATTAGAAGTTTATTGATATTCAATAAAGTTCATATTAAATTACAATCACTCACTGTTGTCTAAGAAATGTAAATGTGTTCCTAATTTCGAAGAGTCAATTTGCAATTTATTACCGCTGCACATAGTTCAAATTCAATCATAACTATCAAAATAGTCTTCGCGTGCGCGTTAGAGGAGGAGGAGAAGGAGGGAATTCTTAATCATATTTCTTTTTGGAGTCGGTGTCAGCTGTGTTTGGTAGCGATCGGATCAACATATTTTGTGGTACTCAGGCGAAGCCGGGGCGGGTCGCTAGTAATTATATATAAACTAATTAACTAACTTTGCCATGTGGCATCGGCATGCTTGGAAACAACCAAAGGAATATTTTTTTTTTTCTTAGAAAATTGATAGTTCTCAATTTGGATATAAATGGATTTAAATGTTCAAAAGAAAAACATAAGAAATATTATTTGACTACTAGTGAAGTAACGACGATTTTTATGTTTTATCATAAATGTAAAATAAGAACAAGAAGGAGAAATATAGAAGGTTTGGGATAAAAATCCATTATTTCGACGATATAGATGGATATCTTGAATGATATATCGACTGGATGCCTGGACGCCAACAAAAGTAAATGCTTATTTACTTCACAATTACGTCATGAACATATTTATCAGTTGCTACATCTTTTTATCTAGGGGACGTTTTTAAAATTTTAAACATGTTTATTAACTATAGTAACAATTTAACAATCTTTTTTTATTTACGAAGTAAAGATTAATATTATTTTAAGGCATACTGTTTTTAATTATCTTATTTATATAGCTTATTCGTAAAAACCGGTAAAAATATCAATTTGGTACTTCCCTATGGTGAATGTGAGAGAATGATAAAATGGTGCTGCATTCGTCGATCAAACCGGGCCACATATTTGAAGCCAGAAATTAAATTAGACATCCACCATTTTGTTTATTTTCGTGAAAATACTTTTTCAACCGGAAACTGAAGTGAATTTTTGTACTCTATCTTATGATACCGTGATTAAGTAAAACTGGCAATGATTATTAGATTAAGGTTGTGCTATTAGCGTACACTGTTCTCGTCTCGGACCCTTGTATTAAAAATTGCAGACATCGGCCGCGCCGCTAGTAAACACTCTTGTAAAATTAACACCTTGTCCTCGAAGAAAATCAAAATCCCGAGTTCACAGGGTCTCCGAGTCGATGAGAAAGGTTCGTTGAAGTTTGTTCAGCGACTATTTAACAGGTGTAAAGGGAGTGATCCTCTGGCGTTAAAGGTATGTGCTGTGCAAGAAATGGGCTATTGGAAGTTTTATAATAAGGTAATGCGTTACGAAATTATTCATGGTGGGTCCTAATTGTCCAGGAAATTTCTAAAAGTTGTGGGCGACAGTCCCCGGTGGCGCGCCCGGCTAACATGAATCACACGCCTGCTCCGGACAGGCAGCAGCAAGACTCCAATGTAAATCAGGTTGAGGAGATGGAGACACAGGAAGGTTAGCAATTATATTTTTTTTTGAAAATTCTTTTTCATAATACGTTCAGATCTTTGAGTCAATTTATTTTGAACGGCATATTATCTTTTGCAATAAATTTAACGATAATTTACGATCATAGTAAAATCTTTTTTACATTTGCCAAATTTGGTTACCTTTACACTTAACCTCAATTTAACTAATCTAAATTTTACTTAGTTAAAGTGTGTTTCTACATTTTGCTTATTATATTCACTTCATGACTATTCAAACTTAATATATTTGACAATACAACCAAATTTCATACTTTATTTGTGGATTATAAGACATAATCTTGTGCACTTTCTTTGTTATGAAGTTGTCTAAGTAGGTAAAATCTATATATAGATTGCTTTGTTTTAGTTGATCATGTGAAACTTGTCCATATAATTGTTATTGACACAAAATTTGACATTTCTGAAAATCATGACATTACAATCATTTTTTATTATTTGACTTTTAATGTTTTTTATACATAATTATTATGTATTTATAATTTTCTACAAGAGTAATAAAATAAAATACAGTTTATTGTATGTTTGATGATCCCTGAACCTTTTAAAAACCAATATAACACTATGTAGGTTGTTGATAATTAGTTATTTAGTTTTGTTTACCTTTGCTAATGTCTGTAATATAGCTAGGCTAAAAAAAAATGAAATTTAAAAGTGATCATTTTATCTATCCTTATCAAATTGATGTGGTGCTTAAAAATTATCTTTGTGGCTATGTCCACTGGCTATAAACAATTTTCTAGTACTAATAGGTATTGTTTATTTTTCCTATACCATTTTTTCACACTTTTTTAACAAACTTTTCGAATGTGAGAATGGTCTGATGCATATATCCACTTTTTGTTAAGTTTTATAATTGGTATTAATATTTTGTACAAAAAGGATTCCTTTTAACTTTTTTGTATCATAGACAAGTTTAAAACAAACTAACTGGCTCTCATAATAAACAAGTATTTTCTATCAAATCCCACACATCACATGTCACAAATTTTCAAAATCAATGTCATGAAAACAATAGACATATTCTGTTCCTAAGTGAGGTCTTTTCTTTATTTGTATTACAGAATTGTTTTATTGCTTTTTAACTTAGTACATTGAAAAATGTTATTCATAAATATTCCAAAATTAAATTAAGTTATATTTTAATGTTTACTCTTTTAGCTTTCAATTAAAAACTTCATAAAAATCCATTACTTTATTAAAAAGGAGGAAAGAAAGATGAAGAAAATGTATGCTGCATAAGTGAGTGTCAGTATTGGTAGGAGATAGCTTCATATTTGTCAAATAAATATGTAAATCTATAGAAGGGTTGTATAAGAGTGCCTGTACCTGATGAGCATGTATGAGTTTGGATGGTGTAGGCCATAAGGATTTTGCAGAGCCATTATCATTATCACTTACAAGATGGATGTAGCCTCACCCATAATGGCTTGGTCTTTTGCCACCCTCATCCAGTGAACTCCCATGACCTTGACCAGAGTATTTGACCATTTACTGAACCCATTAGATCTACAAACAATGCATTCAGCCCAATGCCTCTTGCAGAATCATACCAAAATGAAAACTAGCTGTGTAAGTGTAACATACCACTTCTTTATCATTTCAGTGGAGACTGTAGAAACAGCTACTGAGAAGATCTGGGATGAAGAGTTTGTTAAAGATTCTAACGGTGAGGTTGTGATGGGGGAAGTGATCAAGAACCCAGAGACTGCAACTACAGAGTTTCCAGTAACTATTTTAAATTACTATCTATTTTTATATTTATTTCCATATCATATTTATCTATCTGTACATAGTTTAGTTTTAGTAAATTGACTGTAGGTACTTTAATGTGAGTAATAAAGTGTTTATCTATCTATTTATATTTTTCTTCTGTGTATGTTTGTGATTGAACTCCTCCAAAATAGCTTGACTGATTTTGATGGAATTTTGTGGTTGCAACATATCTGTAACAATTCATTGTTGCGGATGTTGATGAGCAGTGGTGGTTACATAAAGTTTGGTGACCTGCTTGCTTGTTTGCCTTTTCTTTTCAGGAAAAGATTGTGCACTGGTGAATGTAGGTAAAAAATCCCCTGTCACAGTTAGACACTAATGGTCTTCACTTTATAAGATTCTGTATTAAGAAATGTAAGAAGTTAGAAAGACAAAGGGAAAAGATTTTTAATGCTACAGTTTTTTTAAGTTTCTTTCTTTTATTTTCTACAATGGGTGTATGTTTAGGAAATATAGAAGATAAGTAACTGTTTAGTTTGGTTGTCATCTTTCTGGTTGGAGCCTTCCTCTATTGATCACCACAAAGATCGGTCCTGTGCTGTTCTCATCCACTGGATGAGCTCCTGCAACTTTGACCAGATCATCGGACCATCGTGTAGGAGGCCTACCTATGCCGCGACGACCTGTACCTGGCCACCAGTCTAAGACCTTTCAGTCCCATCGTCAGTCCGTTCTGTGAGCTGCTGTGGTGTCATTTCGAAGAAATAACATCGCCCTGTGTTACATTGCGCATCTGTTGGATAGGTTTCGTATCCTGACCCTGTACTCGGACTGACATAGTGGCGTTTTCGTACAAACACCTCAAGGCTTAGACGAATGTATGTATATGTCAATTTGGCATCGCTGGAGAGACTGCAGTACCGCCCGCTCAACCAAATCGAAAGCTGTCTCGTAGTCCACAAACGCTAAGCATAGTGGTAGATTATACTCCTCGGTCTTTGCCGCGATGTATGTTTGTGGTCTACGGTACTAGAGCATTTACGGTAACCGGCTAGTTCGGGAGGCTGGAAATCTGCTGTCTGGCTGTAAATCTGCAAGTGAGACGATTCGTAATGACCTTCGAAAACAACTTGTAGACATAGATCAAAAGTGAGATGGGCCTGTAATTCTTCAGGAGGGCATTATCACCCATCTTGTGGAAAAAGACCAAACGCCTGCTCCATGCCTCAGGCATATGCCTATTGAGTATGACGGAATTGAATAGCTTTTGAAGAACCTTAATACCTGGTTCTCCAGCTGCCTTCAATTGTTCTCTATTTAGTTTATAGTTACCAAATTATAATTTCTTTTGAATAATTAAATTTATCATATATGTCACTGAAACATGTTTTATTTGTAATATCACAAGTAACTTGTTGATGTTCATATATCTATTTATAGACTGACTTCAATTGGATAAAGTTTTTATTGATTTACAACCACCTGCTCACATGACTTGAACAGTGTGTTAGTGTTTTATGTGATCTGCACTGGGCTCAACTTGTGTTGGCTAATTAATGTGATGGAACATTACTAGTGAATTGTTTGCATTGCTTTTTTTTTAGGTTATGCTTGGTAATAAGTGTTAATATTTTCATTAAGTGGTGATTAAGTCTTGCATTTTTTGATCTCATGTTTTTATTGAAAACTTGTATATTAAAGTATCTTGATAGTTATGTAGCTTGTCAATCAACTTTTGAGATATATACTAATTATATTAGGTGTATGTATAGTATAAGGTATACATATAGTATAAGGTAGACAGTAGGGTCATAACATATTTGTTATAATACACTGGTCCTTTTATTATAATTGCAATCTCTGAATCTTACTAGAAAATAGTACACTTTTAAAATGTTCTTTTATTCTCAAATTCATTTATGTTTGTTTGTATTTCTCTGAAATCACACCTGATGCGTGTTGAATTAATACCTCTAAATTTAGTACACTACATTTACTTAAATTACTGTTTAGGTAATAAATAGCATACACACATAGAATTTAATATTTTAAGCATTGCACAAAATTTGTTTAAAGGTTATATGTTTGGTTTAGACAATAATAATACTAGCATCTATTGTACATTTTTGTTGCTCATAGTAACATTGATTCCCTTTTTTCTTCAGTTGACTGGCCTTGATGCTGAAATGGAGGATGACGAGGCTAGATCGGAGGCAACCTTCCGTTTTACAGTACAAAATTTGAGGAGCCTCAAAGACTCTGTTCTTTCACCACCATGCTATGTCCGCAACCTGCCATGGAAGATCATGGTGATGCCCCGGCAAGCGCCTTCCCCAGATCGCCAGCAGCAGAAGTCACTGGGATTCTTCCTTCAGTGTAACGGGGAGAGTGAGTCATCAAGCTGGTCCTGCTATGCAATGGCTGAATTGAGACTTATCTCTCAGAAGCCGGACGCTGAACCGTTCTATAGAAAAATTCAACATCTGTTTTACAGGTATGTTTTATGCAAATGAAATTACTCATTTTAATAATGTTGGGTACAAAATCTATTTTGAAGAGGATCTATAATTATGTCACTTTATATATTTTTTTAAATAAAAAATTTGGTATAATCAAATTAATATATTGAAAAATTTCTGACATTCGTTTTTTGTCACATCATTAAATATAGAAATAAGTAGAACATAAAAAAAATTTATTTATTATCCAAAACAAAAATATACAAACAAGAGAAAAAAACAAAACAAAAATTATAGAGTAAAAGTAAGAGGTCCAGCTGATGCTGCTTTCAGTTTGACACTGGAAAACGCGCTGATTTTCAGCCTCTCCATCCTTACTGTAACGAAGTTCGAAAAACAATTGTAGTGGGGGTTAGTCAAATGACATGAAATGAAATGAAATGAATTGCGCTAATAAATTCTCAACCATCAAAAGGAAAGGGATATGCAGAACGCCATTATCCAAGCCAAAGTAACAATATAAAAAAAAAAAAAACTGAATACTTTTTCTAATGACATGTTTTTTAACCTTACTATTAATTACGTAACGTAATACTAAAGTGTGACGGGTTATTTGTGGGAGCGTAGTTAATTTAACATAATTTCTGAATGTACACTTTGTGCAATCCCGATAGTAGTATTGTCTCCCCTTTGTTTCTCACAAATACTTTATTTGTATTCATTTTCATCAGTCACATTGCCTTTTACAATTGTGGATTTTTTACAATTTCTGGATATTCATAAAGGCCATGTGCAAGGGACATGTCTACATGTATTCATTCAGTATGATCATTATCTCTCATTTCTGTGGCTTGATATAGGTCATATTGACAAGCCACCAAAAAATTGTTCATCATGGAATTCATATTTTTACATGATGTAAGGACACTTTGTAATTAATTTAATATGCATGTTAGTTTTTGAGTTAGATTCTGGTTTGTATTGCGACTTTAGAACTGAAATTCTTATCCGCGCCTATTTTGAAATCAAATTGAATCTAACATTCATTATAATCTTAACTTATTACCAGCCATATTAGTGAATAAATGATTTCATTTGATGTAATTATCAGTAAAGTATAACTAGAAGTAAACAAGCTGTTTTTGACCGATTTTTACAAATACATTTTGTCTATGTCAACAGAAACAATATCCTTCGCCACTTAGTCGCGGGATTAGAATGTTCAGTACTGATCATGTTTGATCGGACGATTGTCCGATCTATACAAATGTGTCGATGGTCGCGCGACGAAAGCTAAAAAATTTGAACGCATCGCATGATCGCGCGACCTTCAATAGGACATTCGGTATATTTAAACGCGCGGTCTCGCGGTCATTTTCGTCGGACTCTCGCAGCATCGTGCGAGCGATGACAATACGACGGCGCCTTACTGGTTACATCGATTTCGATTATCGTATGGTTTTTTTTGCAGTAAGGAGAATGATTGGGGATTTTCTCACTTCATGTCGTGGAATGATGTATTGGACCCTGAGAAGGGATATATCAAGGATGATTCTATCACTCTCGAAGTGCACGTCACTGCTGAAGCCCCCCATGGGGTATCCTGGGATTCTAAGAAGCATACAGGATATGTTGGTAAGGGATTTATATATATTGCCTAAGTATATTCACCACAATAGAGATATATTTCTTACAAATTATCTGTCAGTTGATCATTGATTTGTTAATCTCCTTGTTTTGAGCAACCTTACGACAGTAAAAAAATAAAATGGGTCCAAAATTAGTTGTAAGACCCAACCTCCACTAGTCCCAACCTCCACTAGTCGGAGAGCCACCTTAAGAAGAAGAAAGTTATTTGATTATTTGACGGAACTTTGCTTTTCCCAAGATTATTTATCAAAGTGAATCAAATTGGATGAATTGATGACAAAAATATTTATTTTGTTATATATGTCAGGTTGTGGTTGAATAAAAAAATTAATTTCCCATTACTAGATCATAGAGTTAACTTTCTTAAAGGTTTTAATATTTTTGCTCATAAATATTGTGATGTTATGAGAAATATTGGTGATTATTATCGCTTCATAAATATTTATCATTTTCAGGTTTGAAGAATCAAGGTGCAACATGTTACATGAACTCTTTGTTACAAACCCTTTATTTTACGAATCAGTTGCGTAAGGCTGTATATAAAATGCCAACCGAGTCTGACGATAGTACAAGGTGATTGTAAAAACAAAACTTTAAGACTAATTGTATTTTTAAACAATGTATGATTGACTAATGTTATACAGTTACAGTTTGTTATAATTTTACCAATGTTTTTCAGGTCTGTTGCTTTGGCTCTGCAAAGAGTCTTCTACGAGTTACAATTTTCGGATAAACCTGTAGGAACAAAGAAACTGACTAAAAGCTTTGGCTGGGAAACACTTGATTCTTTTATGCAGCATGATGTGCAGGAGTTTTTGAGGGTAAGTTCTTACAAAAAAAGGAAAGCGCACATTCATATCAATAGCATTTGAATTTGGTTTTATCAGAGTTAACGAATAAGAGATGTCATCCCAGTCTTTTCTTTCTACACATAGGCCTGCAATTCATTCTCAAATCTTGTCGTCAATTCAGCGGATTTGGCGCGAATTGACGACAAACACGAAAACCCGCGTTTTTCATTGATATAAAATAGAATCTCAAATTTACCTTTGACTTATTTTAGGGTCAGTTCAAACCAAATAGATAAATAGTCAAATGTTTTCATGGCATTGAATAAAGAAGTTTTATTATAAAAGAAATATTATAGCAAGAGGTTTCCAGTTATGCTAATTGGCCATTGCTAACAATCAACATTGGAATTAATAAGAAGAATTTTGGATGCGGGGCTAGCTTTTATAATTGTAATAGGAATATAATTTAATGTTCTTCATTTAAATTCATTTTACGTTTTATTTTAGGTTCTTTTAGATAAACTGGAGAGTAAAATGAAAGGTACATGCGTGGAGGGGACGGTACCTCGCTTGTTTGAGGGCAAAATGACTTCATATATCAAGTGCAAGAATGTTAACGTATCGAGCACGCGCGTTGAAACTTTCTACGATATACAACTGAATATCAAGGGGAAGAAAAATAGTAAGTACTTTTTTACTGTAGTAATAACTATATTATCAACATAAATAAAAAAAGAGTTCATTTCTGCCTATAGCATAGACAGTAACCGGTGGTGCAATTCTGCTGCCATTTGGAATACTTCCATAGAATTGTAACAGCATAAAAATGATTTTTTAATTTTACATATATAGTTAGCCTACCTTCTGTTGTCTAAATAATTCTTAGCACCTTTGTGCTTTGTTTGATGTTTGAACTTTATCAAATGTTCACCGAGTTTAATACACAATACATATATATTGTAATGTAATTCTGATATGATGAGTGAAATAATTACAGTTGATGAGTCCTTCAATGACTATATCAGCACTGAGACATTAGACGGCGAGAACAAATACGACGCGGGCGAGCACGGCCTGCAGGAGGCAGAGAAGGGCGTGATATTTGCATCGTTCCCACCGGTACTGCATTTACACCTTATGAGATTCCAGTACGACCCCGTCACTGATAG
The DNA here is from genome assembly GCA_000931545.1 of Papilio glaucus. Taxonomy (NCBI): domain Eukaryota; kingdom Metazoa; phylum Arthropoda; class Insecta; order Lepidoptera; family Papilionidae; genus Papilio; species Papilio glaucus. The sequence continues at coordinate 193,664 of JWHW01020160.1, forward strand.
TTCCGTCAAGTTTAACGACAGGCAAGTATTACTAAATATTTGTGTTCTTTATTTTTTTTTATTTTCTTCATTATATTCTTAAGGTGTGATGAAGATGAAGTCTATTCTTTCATTCATGAATCAACTTCTTTTTAGGGTTAGACGTGGTACCATCAGGCAAATATCTCGGGTCTCATCGCTGTTACATAAACAAATATTTGTACAGTTTAGTAAATAATACTTTATTCTAGGTTCGAGTTCTACGAGCACATCAACCTGGACGCGTATCTGCAGGAGAAGCCGGAGACTCCGGCCGACTACACGCTGCACGCGGTGCTCGTGCACTCGGGCGACAATCACGGCGGTCACTATGTCGTCTTCATCAACCCCAAGGGCGATGGCAAGGTAACATTGACCTTCATTGTCATTTAGGTCTTAATTGAAATTGCACTGTGTGTTAAGTGGAGATAGAAACTTTGGTGTAAAAATATCCTTTCCAATGAAATACCCTTTATCTTGACTACAAGCATATTGAAAGTGGAAATGGATACATGGTGGGAGTAGATATTCTTTTTCTATGTGTTACAAAAGAAATAAAAGGAACTTATAGGTGTGATTCAATGCATTCAATTGATTTTGTCATTAATAAATAATATTGCCAGACTTATCATTCATATTTGAACATTTTTAATTTAATATATGAGAATGTATTAGGTCCGTCTTTGGGTATTTTAAATTGATTAAAAACATTCCCTGGAGGTTAATTGTAAAGTTGGAAGAAGAGAGTTGATAAATTCTTATGCTTTCTTAAATGTCGCAAATAAAGGTTCTGTTATTCTATAATGGTTTTCCTTTTGGACTGTATCCTAAAAGAAAGCTTTATAATTCTAGTTAGTTCTACTTAACTGCAGTGTTGGGTTTCCTTCATGCGTTGAGTAATGTAATGTAATGTATTGTAACAGTGGTGCAAGTTCGACGACGACGTCGTGTCGCGCTGCACGAAGCAGGAGGCCATCGAGTACAACTACGGCGGCCACGACGAGGACATGACGCTCACCGTCCGTCACTGCACCAACGCTTACATGTTGGTCTACATACGGTTAGTGGTATCTTCACACTTTACTCACACAGGGCACAGTGTAGTGAGTATCCATTAGGTATTCAACAATATAAAGAAATAGATAAAAAATATTGAATGGTAATGGCCTCATTCGAGATTCCTAGGAAACTTCTAACCCCCCGTTTATCCTGGACCCTAATATCTAATTAGGGTTAGGATAATGATAACTATTTTAGTCGCTTAAGAACTTGCAATGATAGATTGGAGGCACTAACTAAAATTGCCTCAATCAAGAATTATACAAAACTGCAAAATCGCTCGCAATGCATGCATGCACATAAGATTGATAATTCAGAGGATGAATAATTGAGGATAGAAACATTCTAAATTCTATTTAAGGGTCTACAGTAGAATCAGTGAATCGGGTGATTTAAGAGTTGGGCATGGGGTTAGGCATTTGTATATTTGTTGATTGGTAATGTCATAAAATACTTTTACTTACAAAATACTGTTACCATACTGTGATGATATTTTTTTGCAGAGATTCACAGTTGAAGACAGTGTTGCAAGAGGTAACTCAAGCTGACATACCCACAGAGCTCAGTGAAAGGTTGGCCGAAGAAAAGAGAATTGAAACTGTAAGTAGACTCAATAATATAATCATTATGTTGATAACTATTGTATTATTTAGACCCAAATTAAACATTTTAGTCTGGGTGTAACATACTATTAATTAAAAAAAATATTAACAGATACGCCGCAAAGAGCGCAACGAGGCTCACCTCTACATGAATGTGAATGTGGTCCTTGAAGAAGCATTCGACGGGTACCAAGGCAACGATCTCTACGATCCGGAGCGCGCGCACTGCCGCGTGTTCCGCGTGCGCAAGCAGGCCACCGTCGCCGAGCTCATGGACATGCTCGCTGAAAGCTTCCGTTACCCCCTCAAGCATATACGACCATGGCCCTTCAGTGCGAGATCCAACCAGGTGAGTAATATGACGTTACAGTAGACGTTATATGATGGTAGTGACGCGAGACCGTTGACATAATCGACGAAACACAAAGACAATCACTTGTGTAGTTTTTTTTAAAACAACATGATATTTTTGCATTTTTGAGTTATTTTTTATATAGTTTTAATTGTTTTAATATATAATCTTTTTCCGTAGACATGCAGGCCAACGTGTTTGGATATTGTGAATGATCAGATGAAGTCAGTATCCGATGTGTCTGAGAACATGAACCCGTGGAACATTTTCCTGGAGATGCTTCCCCCTGACTCGGGCTTCAGTTCGTTGCCGCCCTTCGATAAGGAGAACGACGTGGTCCTGTTCTTCAAGTACTACGACCCCAAGCAGAAGCGCATCCACTATTGCGGTCACCACTACCTCTCGATCGCCAGCAAGCCCGCTGATCTCATACCAATACTTAATAAACGTGCAGGTATGATACACATTCAATAATCCTAAACAAATATTATAAATGCGTGTTTGGTTTACTTTTTGTTTGTTCCGCTTTAACTTCTCAGTGGTTCAATCTATCATGAGATGTTGCACACACAGTATAAGGGGTAAAAACGATATAGAGTACCCTTAATTTATCCCGAAAATAGAACTGTTATCAAGGGATAGGAAAATACATAAAACCTTCATTTATAATATCAGTTGCAATTGTATTGAGTTGTGTTTTGATAATTAGAACTTTTTACCTGGGAAGAAAAGCCTTGCAGTGCTTTGGGGTAGCCTTAGTGTCCATCACTAGTGAACTGATATAGGTCATAGATGACTAAAAAAAATACTGTGTCCTATTGTTTATGTTTTATCAGATTTATGTCACAGATTTATAAATACTGTTTAAATTAAGTTGGTTATAAATATACACCAACTAGTATACGTGGGCTACCAATATTGCGTTTAGTAGAATTATAATTTAGTGTAATTGCATGGTTGACGGAATTTTGAGACACCTTAAATATTAGAAGTCAAGATGTGTTGATTTTTTAAAAAATTATTTAGGAAACAAACAGTCGCTTAGGTAGAGCCAAAAATAATAAAAAAAGGAGGTTAAAATTAGATCAAATTTACAATTATAATTAATTATAAAAGATAATTTTTAATTTTACTTTAAATTTTATTTTTATACAATTCTAAATTATTATCATCAATATCTATAAAAAAAATTATTATACATATCAACACTACATCTAAAAAAAAAGTTTATCACCTTCTTCCATAAATTTCACTGAAATTCTATGCATGGGCTTTTAGCGTTATATTGACATCTCATATTTTCTTCTAGGTTTCCCGCCTGACACGCCTCTCGTTCTTTATGAAGAGATCAAACCTGACTTTGTGGAAAAGCTGAACAACTACAACGACCCTCTTGAAAAGGTATTATTTATCAGTTTTACTCAGGCAAACTTACTTAGTTTAACAATTCAATGCGTGGATCTATTTAATAATAATAATATATTTGATTATCGTTAAACAATGGTGATGATCTGTAACTTACTGTACAAATAAATTATAGTTCTCAAACTAAACCCTCATTAAGTAGAAAGAAATCGCAATGTCGTCAAAGGTTTTTAAAAATGAACCAGGACGTGAACCTTTCTAAATACGAGAAATTGGCTTAGTTTGTGGATCTTTAGACAAATTACAGATATAAGTTAGATATTGAACCCAAGACTTCAGGGTAATGGGACGAGACGGTCTTCTTATTGGTCATTGAACGTAATATTAGTTTATATTTAATATTATTTTAGTGCTAATGATTATTATATAGTTTTCTGGTCTCAGTACAGGTATGTTACTTAGTTAATTTTAGATACTATCTCAGCACCATCCCTTTCATTTTAACCCATAAATACATATTTTAATCTTTGCAAAAACATTTAGATAAAATCACTTTTAAAACTATAAACATTTCATAGTTTTATTTATGGTAATTCCCACCTCTATCTATGGTTATGTTATAAATCGGACTGCTGACTGTTTCAAACTTTAAGTTTTTGAATTGCTAAAACTATATGAAAAAATGTTTAAATGCTTTAGTTTGTTTATTTAGTCAACTTAATTAGTATTAAGTTTTGTTTTTGGGATGGAGACTTTTCATAGATACACCATTGTCCATTGGTTCATGCACAAATGATTGTAACAATGTTTTATGAATATGTCGATGTGTGCGTGTCAATACCCCTTGCGGGCTAATCCCCGAGCGGGAGACCCCCTGGGTGGTGTTCCGCTCGGGTTGAGTCGTGTGCACGCGGCCAGGTATTGGACGAACTGATGGACGGCGACATCATCGTGTTCGAGCGCGCCGACCACCGGCACGACGAGCTCGAGCTGCCCACCTGCCAGGACTACTTCAAGTACATCTTCTACAAGGTCGAGGTGCAGTTCATCGATAAGACGATGCCAAACGATCCCGGGTCAGTATATTTACAAATAAAAAGATAAATCCCTATTTCCCTTGGTCACGGCCTCCCGCGTGAATGACTGGACCGATTCCGCTAATTATTTTTTTTGTTGTGTTTGTTATGATCAGAATGTTCTTTTAGGATATTACTAAGAAAATTAAGAAAGTTGTATGTTCCCCTATAGACTCCGAAACAGCTGAACCGATTGCGATGAAATTTTGAAGGGAATGAAAAAAATAAATTGGCCTAGCGAGAGTGTCCCGTGAAGTTGGTAGCGATCGTATCAACATAGTGCTAGTCGTGCGAAGCCGGGGCAGGTCTATAATAAATACACTAGTCAGCAATAAATATGCATTTGGCAACTGTTATCAGTTACCGCGTCGTACGTTCAAAAGATTATTGCAAAGATGGAATACCGCCACCGGCTCCGATAATACCTATTTGTTACATTTTGCCCAATTGGGACAGATCCGTCCAGCCCAATCAATCAGTCTATAAAGTACAACAGTGTAGACCTCAGCTTACGACTGATTGTGTGTTATAGATTGCAATATTGTGTTTATTTTATTACTTTTTTATAGAATAAGGTAGGTGGCAAACGAGCGAAGCGGGTCATCTGATATTTAAGTGAGCGCTACCCATAAGCATCTGCAACAAGTAAATCTGGGAGCAAAGTGTTACAGATGCGTTGCCTAACTTTAATGGACCGAGGACCGAATAAACGATATTTCTGATTCATTTCCTCCCTCGTCAAAGCCCTTTCCCAACCTTCCCTTATTGGAAAATGATAGGAAGGGGAACAGGACTACGATTAGGCCACCGGCACCTCACTTATCAGACGAAATGCAGATATACTTCTACTTGACGCCTGTCTTCTGTTCAGTTGTGGTATCTAACCGGTCGAGCCCGCCCATGCGTGCAACAGATGTCGTTGTGGCTTTACCCCTGTTAAACTGTCTAATTCATGTATGTGAACTCTGGCAGGTTCACTATGGAGCTATCAATGCAGATGCGCTACGACCAAATGGCGCGCGCCGTCGGCCTGCGGCTCAACGTCGACCCATACTTAATACAGTTCTTCAAATGCCAGAAGTAAGTACCTAACCTGATTGAATATCGAGAACATTCATTAACATTCCATTAAAGTCATAATCCCATGTCATATAGATAAAATCTGATTTGTTTCTAAACTGTCAATACATACAATGTGAAACTAAGATAATTCGAATCTCCCTACCATATGTATGGCTGTATATCTCAATAAAAAATCCAGTATCCGGACCTGCATCTGCACCAGACTCCTTCCTTCTGCAGACAATACCACGAAGAGTTGAGAGATTTTTTTTTAGATTGTATTTCTCATTTCCCCAGGTTGCGATTACTGCTGCTTTATACATGTGCTCGTGCACCTAGGGCCTAGTTATTTATAGTATCATACATCTCGTTATTCTCCTGAGAGCAATCTCTTCCAGCATTATTGAATAGGAAATGGCCCAGGATCCACAGAACATAGACTTAATCTTTAACAATCTTAC
>JWHW01020160.1:200322-211150 GCA_000931545.1 Papilio glaucus
TCGAAAAAGAACTTTTTCTCGCATAACATTAGCTATACATAATATACAATTTACACTATATTTCACGGTTTACACAAAACTACAACATTTCCAATCAAAGTATAGTGTGCCATGGCCGCCATGTATGGTAAATGACGTATGTTTGTTTACAAAAATTCTATCGTTTTGTGTAACAAGGTATAGACCGGAGGTCGGGAGCAGGCGGATCGCGGAAGGTCGAGACTACAAATATTGATTTGTATATTTAGCACTATTTTCAAATGTTTGAAAGCACCTAATGTGTTTTTCTGGACTTTAATAAAAAATCCAGTATCCAGACCTGCACCAGCACCAGACTCCTTCCTGCTGCAGACAATATCACGAAGAGTTGATGAGATTATTTTTATTAGATTGTATTTCTCATTTATCCAGGTTGTGACTACTGCTGCTTTATAGATGTGCACCTAGGGCCTAGTTATTTATAGTATCATATGTCTCGTTACTCTCCTGAGAGCAATCTCTTCCAGCATTATTGAATAGGAAATGGCCCAGCATCCACAGAACATAGACTTAATCTTTAACAATCTTATATGGGAATTAAGGGTGTTGTTCTTTGTACTTTTTTATATGTATTGCCTTAGGTCACTTATTATAACTTATAGATATACCATCAGGATAAGCCACCATGTTTTATCAATAGAAAATTCCACTATCAATCATAGGGTTCATATTGCGTCCATATAGTCATGAAATTGTTATTGTACAATCGTAAGATCTGTACATTGAACATGATTTAGTCATTTGAACTGGTTACACGCAACTTTGTAATTGTGAATATAAGGATAGGTAATGTCATGATTTCTTCGTAGGGTTTAAGGCACAGCCCGGGTCGTACACGTATCTATAATCTTAAGTAGTTGTGTTTCCTGTTGCAGTTATAAAGACACTCCGGGACCTCCGCTGAGGTACTCATATGATGGAATACTTAAGGACTTGCTAGTGTACTGTAAACCAAAGTGCCCTAAGAAATTGTTTTATCAGATTTTATCTATCAAAGTTAATGAGTTGGACAATAAGAAGCAGTTTAAATGTTTATGGGTGAGTTTAACCTTTATTGTTTGCCTTAATATATTTTTTATTATAAAAAGATATGAGTGGTATTTTGAGTGTAGAACTTAAAGCATATTTACAATAAGCAGTTTACGTTATAAAAATAATAAAAAATTAGTTGTTTGAATAATTGATAAGTCTTGTTTTACTTTAATTTTACCTCTGTTCCACAGGTTGGGCCAAATTACAAAGAAGATAAAGAATTAATTTTATATCCCAATAAGGGTGGTAAGGTCGCGGATATCTTAGAGGAGGCCGCTAAGGTGGTTGAAATGTCACCAGATGGCTCTGGCAGGTTTGTATCTCACAGATAACCAAATTTAGCGTTTAGATAAAAGAGATTAGAAGTAAAGTTTCAGCATTAATGTGTTTGTTACAAAATATCTCCCCTATTGGTTATGCTTTTAATGAGATGTCTAATTCTAACGCTGTGGCCCTGAAGTACTTAGAACATTTTGGTGTGTAGTCGTTCCAGCCGATATTCGTCCACTGCTGGATCTAGGCCTCTCCGTTGATCGCCATAAAGATAGGTCTTCTGCCGCCCTCACCCAGTGGGCTCTGGCAACCATGACCAGATGATCGGTCAGTCGTGCGGGCAGTGGAAGGCCTACTTAAACTGCGTCGACCCGATCCTTAAGATTTGCAATTCTTCAGGCAGTGTCGGTTACCTTGATTCTACTGCGGATCATATCATTTTTAATGCGATCTTGCAGAAGAGAGATTCCGAAAGACGAGAGAGACGCTGCAGTAGTTCTTGGGACAAAACGCTGTGTAATTAACAACAACAACAAATGTAGTCTTGTCTTTTACGATAAATATGTTTTCGACATTTATCTTGCAATATTAATAATAGTTTTATGTAATTTCAGACTAAGGATCGTGGAAGTGTCATGTCACAAAGTACTACCGGGGCCAGACCCCGAGCTGACGCTGGACCAGGTGACCATCTCGCCGCCCAGACTGTACAGAATAGAGGAGATACCCAAGGATGAGTTGCATTTGCAGGTATGATGTTAAACAGTACCTTTTTGTGTCAAGGATATATAAAAGTAAGGTATCATCAGATTCGAAACACGAGATCTTCAGATGTTTAATTTTTATGCTTAAGGTGATAAACAAGTAAATTTGGTTGCTTTGCCGGGCTATTTGTAGGAATGAGGAAGGGTTAATATAATAAGAAAGATTAGGATGAATAAGGCCTGCAACATTCACTCAGAAAAAAAAACTTCCCTACTTCATGCCGGTACTCAGTGAGTAGTAGAGTAGTATGTCTGCTTAAACTAGAATATTCGTGCAAGACCCGGGGGTTTTGCTAGCTGTACAACCGTTGCGCTCATAGTTTTATGACAAACTCAGGTCCAAATTCTTAGGATTTATGTTCTTGGTTATATATAAATAGCGATCATTATATCTTTGGGTCCCGGTTCGATGTAGGGAAGTTAATTTATTATGTTTGTTCTGTCAGGAGGACGAAGTGTTGGTGCCGTGCGCGCACTTCCACAAGCAGGTGTACGCGACGTTCGGAGTGCCATTTTACACGCGCGTCAAGCACCTCGAGCCCTTCCAGGCGGTCAAGGACCGTCTGCAGAAGAAGCTCGACATACCCGACAAGGAGTGGGAAAAGGTAATAATGCCAAACAACCAAACAAAATTAGCATAAATTGGCTCTACGAGTGTGCTCGTGGGGTTAAGTTATGATGTTCAATATCCATTTTAGTGTACGGCAAGGAATATACTTTCATTTTTTTTCTTTTACATTTATACAGCATTGAGTTTCTTGCTTTCTTACTAAACATTAAACATAATTTTTCTTTGTTATTTAACAATACTTATTTTTATTTGCAGTACAATTTTGCTATAGTGACAAATGGCAGACCTATTTACATAAGCGAAGGAGTGACAATCAACGTATTCGACTTCAGGCCTAGCAGTAATGCAAGTAAGTACCAATATCCTGCCAATAGACATATAGATGTAATATTGTTTTTGTGCATTTGTGTCACGTTCAATTCTCCGCGGAATGTGTGCTAATATTAATTGAAGACATGTCGCTTCCAGACGCGACGGGGCGGCCGTGGCTGGGTCTCGAGCACATCAACAAGACGCCCAAACGCTCCCGCGCCAACTACTTGGAGAAGGCGATCAAGATATACAACTGAGCCATAAGCTTCGCGCCCTGGTCCGCTTGACGACCGACCCGCACCCCGCGCAGGGCCGAAAGTAACAGCCACATACCCCCGCGAGAGTGACAACACACCCACACTACACGTGACACGCACGGAGAAGGGAATGAGCCACCCCGTCGATAGCAAGTCAAGCGAGTCTACTGTCGCGTGGGATAGCATTATAACAATAGCCTTATTAACACGTAATGTACAACGCCGACACCGAGTCGACTTCCTTCGCTGCTGCCCTCTCATAGAATGTTAATAGCGACTCACCGCATACGCAATAGTTTGTCGAGCTAAAGTTATCGCAGTCAATTTTCATTCTGTGTAGTTTTTATTATTTATTTCACTGTCTCAACTGTCGCTTTGTGTTCGCGTTCCAATTATCTATTTCTGTAAATTTTGTTCTTACGTTTTTTTCGACTTGAAGTATTTTGTTTTAGCTTAAATAATAATGTATACTTTATCAACGCAATTAATATATGATTGAAATTTGTTTTAATAAGTTTAACGCATTCAGTTTCAACTATTTAAATACTCAATTTCTTGGATATTTTACAAGGGTTGTGTTTACCAGAAATTTTTGTTTAACGTTTTAATTATCAGCCGTGAAACACTCAACAGTGCCTACCTATTTAAGTAGATGAAACTGAAAGCGATGGTATGATTTATTTGAAAATAATCAGAGTGATCTTAGTTGGCTCAATCAGTTGGTAAGGCGTGAAAGTAGAGTAGTGACGTCTTGCAGTGCCAATTGTTGAAGGTTACATTCTTTTGGCGATTCGGCAAAATTAAACATTAATTTAACTTCACGAGATTTACTATATTAAATATAAAAAATATATACAAAAGCGCCAATGTGACCAACTCTGGGTCGCGTGTGTTCTATTCCGACAAAAAAATGTCTGATATTTGATATGTCATAAAAATTCCATTAAAATCATGTTCAATTTGCAAAAATGATAGGACAGTGAATTGAAGTCTACAATGGTATTACATGAGACTTTAAAATTTCTATTTATGTTGAAATATTGTTAATTTGATGTTGGTCCTAGGAAGGCGTTTTATTTGTGACTACCGTATTAAGGTTGAACGTTTTGAGCTCTTATTTTACAGCAGTTGCTAAGATTTAAATGTTTTCCTGTCTTATTAAATAAAACAAGTATGTGTATTTTTTGGTTTAATTTAATAAAACGATTTGTATTTGTATGTATTGCATGAGATATATTACGCGTACTTTCTGTTTTCGTTTCTTCATTTAGCTATTTGATGGTTTTGAATTTTCTTAGGAAGTTCGTTAGTTGTATTCAGACGACACTTGTATAGACGAATCCATGTGTTTTTTTTTAAATCTTGGTTTCCTGAACTTTTAGCTATGCGAGTACAGTCAAACCACTAGTTCTTTACCAGAGTTTCCCTTTACGTCAATATTAAAGAAACCGTGGATCTAATCATACTCTTTCCATTGTGTCATTTTCTCGATGACAGTTCCGTTTAGAATCTGCGTTAAATTGCACCGATTTTCAATAAGATAACCCTAAATGTTTTAATTACAAAATACATTTGAATAATCGATCGCAATTATTCTATGCAAGTATAGAATAATTGCGAACAATCAAAATAAAAGCGTAATGAAAACAGGTTTTATATGCTTTTGGGTGTCGTGTAGTAGTTTATTCGTCTATGTTTGCCGTCGATTATATTTTATAATCCTTTGACGATTCCCAGAACTTTTCTATTACGTTAGCTGCAACATTAAAATGTAGTATCTACAATAGTATTTTGTAGGAACTAGAGAAAAATGAATAAATTTGAGGCGTGTAAATGTCAATTTTGTTTGACAGTTCTTTCGTCTCTTATTACGTTATTTTAAATGCCTTTTAACGACATATGATGATTATGACGAATATTCTAATGATAATGAATATTTATTATGATCAGAATGAGAGCTTTTTTGCCATTTTAAAATATAATTGATGTATATATTGTGTCGTGACCATTTTATAGAAAAAGTTTTATTTTTGTCGAATTGCCAAACTTATGTACATAAAGAGAATTAAAAAAATGATCAATTGTTTTTGATCTCTGAAACAAACTTAATGACGGCTCGGAATATCGTGCGAGCGCAGTTTTAGGTATCAGCGGGACGTCAAGGGTTGCGGCGGCGGGGCATACTCCTGCGCGCGTTTCTTTCTCCCTAAATTCTCTTACTTGTGCTAGGCTCTGTGTGAGTTACATCCATAAACGGCAACAAGCGCGTGTTCTTGTCAAATTATTTCGACTTGTCTATACCTGCGCGAACAATCCGCTCGTAGCTAACCTCTGAGCTGCCATCAAGTTTGCATCACACTATACTCTATTGTATACGCTTTAGCACTCAGTACGTATAACAACAAGCACTCTATTGTAAGCCTCTTCTACTCTTCGCCCTCCTCCCCACTTCCATCCTCCTGGTTTACAACAACTCTACAACCGAGTTTGTGTACCACTTATGTTTTCTATTTGACCTGCCAGATAAATATTATTAAATAAATAATTATATCGAAATTATGTATATATATGATGTAATAAATTAAGAAAAAATACACTAAGTTTTCGTAAAGATGCCCTAGATGTTTTAAGATAGTGTTATTTTATTTTAAAAAAATTGTTTCCAATTTTAATTTTTTTCACACAGAGAAATCACAGCAATTTGCGCGATGTGAGATGTAACGCCTCTTTGTTTAAATGATCAGGTTATTTTCAGTTTGATCAAATCCATTTTTGGCTTTTTAATTTAACATAGTGTTGTGGTTACGCCGTTTTTATTAACATGGTTTGAGGTATTTCGAGACGAAGTTAGAGAATTAGTGATATAGATTAATTGCTGAAAATAATGATTATATATATTAAAAAAATGGGATTATTGTAAGACGTTGATTATTTACCTACTGAATCGTCTGTAGTGGCCCTAAAGGCACACTCACTACACTGCTTGTGCTAGCGTTCGGAAACTGTTTCCGAACGTTTGCTCTGTTGGCTTTGAATGTTTCACTAAATATAATCCTATATTTGTTTAATTTGGTTTACTTTACAGCTTTCCTTAATTAAAAGTATGAAATTTTGGATACGGATATGTAATTATTTCTGAGTATTTAGTAGTTTCGGATACAGATATATATATGTATGCTATAAGTTTTAAATAACTGTAAAAGTAAGTTTCAAACCGGTAATAATTTTACTTTATTCTAGGTTATCTTTTGATACAGTCACATAAATTCCCACTATTATAGCCACGTATTTTTACGTGTGATCAAAGTAAAAATTCAAAAAAAAAAACGAAATTATCCGAAACTTTTATTTCTACTTCGGATATCCGATAATTTCGGATCAGACACGGAGCGCCATAACATCTCTGTCGCGGATCTGTGTCTAGAAGAAGCGAGAGAGAAGGTTTATTATTGTGTTACTACAAGGTTAAAACTGGTGGTAACACCATCTATGCGAGCGCCATAAAAGAATGCAAGACCATCCATCGCACAATATTCTTCCGTGGGCGCACTGCGCAGGTTTGTGTATATTCTTCCGAAAATAATATATGAGCACAGTTTCGTGCAGGTGTCTGAAAATCAATATACATTCTGTGTACTAAATATCGGGAATTTGTCAATAAAACAAAAAATACAAATTATTCATCTAAATTTATTTTATCGCCTTCAAAGTAGGCCCCATCGCTTGCAATACAACATCTCCAACGCTTCACCCAGTCTTCCATACATTTTTCATAGGCTATTTGCGGTATGGCCTTCAGCTCATTCAGTGAATTTTTTTTTATGGCTTCTATCGACTCAAAACGTTTTCCTCGAAGTGGTAATTTTAACTTGGGAAATAAAAAAAAGTCAGACGGAGCCATATCAGGTGCTTGGTCGAGAACTTTTGTTGAATTTTTCGCTAAAAACTCTTTCACTATAATGGCTGTGTGTGATGGTGCATTATCATGGTGCAGCATCCATGGGTTGTGTTGCCACAAATCTGGACGTTTTCCGCCTAAATAATATTCTTTATTCACTGTTTCTCCCTTTGGAAGGAATTCGGAGTGAACCACACCACGGTAGTCAAAAAAAACTGTCAGCGTCACCTTGATTTTGGAGCGATTTTGCCGCGGTTTTTTGGGTTTCGTTTTCGAGACGCCATTCTGAAAACTGTTGGCTTGTTTGCATGTCGTACTCATAAACCCATGTCTTGTCGCCATTTATTATACGTTTCATAAAGGTCGGATCCGTAGAAGCTCGGGAAACCATGTCTTCAGCGACATGCTTTCGCTGCGCTCTTTGAACAAAATTGCCGAGAACTCAAAACTATGACCAACAAAAAGTGTAGTTTAAAACAAATTAAATGACAGATCCCGCTCAAACTTTGCGCGCTAAATCAGTACAGTGCTACCAACATGCAGTAAAAAAATTAGAACGACCTCTTTTACGCGGGTCTTTTTATTGACATATTCCCGATAATTTTTACACAGAGTAGTATATATTTATGTTACTCCACAGCTGAACAGACTTTCCCCACTGTATACATAACTGAATTCCCGACTAACATGACTATGAGGTGGAAAAAGGGGGAAAGGTCTTTTTTGGAAAGAGCATGAACATTCGAAATGCGACTCTGTTACCACATAAAGTAGTTTTAATACGTTTTGTTATTATATGAGAACGGATAAACAGACACATTATAACATATTTAGTGACTATCGACGCCCATGTGCCGCAGGACGCCGTAGGACGCCCCGTCCACTCCGCATGCGACTTTGTTTATACAGAGAGCGCGCAAGCTTTGCTACGTTCATTAGTCGCGTTGGTTATTTTAAACGTAATCATTGTACGCTTTTTTTTAGTAGAAGGTGCCAAACGAGCTGGTGGTTCACAAGATATCAAGTGATCGCTACCTGTAGGCATCTGTAACAAGCTAATGAGTACAGATGCGTTGCCTCCTACCTTTAATGGACAAAGGAGGGGATAAACAAAAAATGGTTATTTCCCTTGCCTATTGATCTCCTCCACCGTTAAGTCCTCTTCCCCTTCACATCCTTTCCTAATTCCCAAATGTTGGGAAGGTGTAGAGTACTACAATTAGGCATCGGCACCTTACTCATTTTTACTGCAGTGGATGTGCAGTATATAAGAAGGCAATGCAAGAGTTAATTAAACAGAAAACATTAAGATCATACAGGTAAACTTCAATCACTGTAAGATTGCGCAGGATCTCCTGACACAAACGATTCGCGTAGAAGAGATTGACCTAGCAATTATATCCGAACCATACCGCAGCTTAGAACACCCTAATTGGATCTCAGACAAACTCGGCAAGGCTGCTATTTCTTCATGTGGTACGTTTCCGATCCAGGAAATATTGAAAACTCACGAAGAGGGATTCACCAGAGCCAAGGTAAGTGGCATACATTTCTACAGCTGCTACGCTCCTCCAAGCTGGAACCAGGAGAAATTCGAGACCATGCTGAATCGCATAACCAATGACTCTTGCAGCAGAAGCCCACGAGTTATTGCAGGAAATTTTAATGCCTGGGCAACAGAATGGGGCAGCAACAAAACAGAAAAGCCAAACTCTACTAGATAGACAGCCGAATGGGACGTAACCTTACTTAACGACAGTAAGCTACCCACGTATGTGAAGGAAGAAGCTAGATAGATAGATAGATAGATAGATAGATAGATAGATAGAAGATTTAACCTTTGTAAGCAGTAGCATCGCAAAACGTGACACAAACTGGACAGGACGCCGAGATCTACACGTACAGCGACCACTGCGCCATCACTTGGAGAACCCCCTGTCTTGGTGCTAACCGTTAACGTCTACCAGGCAATTCAACAGTAGGTTGGAAAACAGAAACCTTCGACATAGATGTGTTTCGCGTTACTTTAGAATGGACCAAGGAATCCCAAAGCAGCACTGACGAGATGGCAAAGTCGAGGGCAGCCACCATGTCGAGGGTGATAAATGCGTGCAATGCCGCAATGGCTAAAAGCGGTAATGGAAGTCGCGGAAGAGCCCCCGTCTACTGGTGGAGTGAAAACTTGGAGTGGAGTGGAAAACTAAGAATGGAGGTTGCAATCGAAAGTGCCATCCATAGCAACCAGTATGGTTTCCAAAGAGCCAGATTTACTTTGGATGCAATAAAAATATCGCCAAAAAAACCACGAAGGGAGAACAATGGAAAGGCGGAAGCAAAAAATACTGTTTGCTGGTAGCACTGGATATCCAAAATGCCTTTAATTCGGCCCGATAGGACATGGACATGCAATGCTATGGATAAGCTGGAAGTGCCCACCTATCTCAAGATGATAATAAGAAGCTATTTCAGCGATAGAAGTCTCCATTCGTCGTCTCCAGTCGAAGAGAGACCAGAGATGTACAAAATTACAGGAGGTGTGCCACAGGGATGAGTGCTAGGACCGCTACTGTGGAACATTATGTACGACGGACTGCTGAACCGGATAGGGTTGAACTGACTGCCTTTGCAGAGGACGCAATGGTCACAATAGTTGCCAAGCACACCGAAGAGATACGTAGAATATTCGAAGATACGTACCGCCGTATTCAGACATGGATGACGTCGACGTGGCATTGCTGGTCACAAGTCGAAAGAAAGTAGAGAAGATCACACTGGTCGTGGGATCCGGTTATATCACAACCCAAACACAAATACGGTACCTTGGGGTCATTGTAGATTACAAGTTAAGCTACAACTTACACGTAAAGCATGCAGCCACGAAGACGTCGAGAGGGACAACGGCGCTTGCAAGACTCATGTCAAATATCGGAGGCCCACGACAAAGGAAGAGGAACCTACTGTTGAAGGAAAGTATTTCTGTTCTACTCTATTGCGTACCCATATGGGTAGAAGCCCTCAACAACAACATGAACAGAAGAAAGTTGGAGTCCGTGAATCGGATAAACGTACTTAGAATAATTAGCGCTTTTCGCACGGTATCCATCGATGCAGCAGTAATTGCCGGGGTTATACCCTTACATATTCTAGCGGAAGAGAGATTATTATTTGATGAAGAAGCGAACCAAAAGCGACGCGGAAAGGTCGAGAAATACCCAGAAGACAGACTATCATAAAATGGCAACACGAATGGGATCAATCGTCCAAGGGACGTTGGACCTATAGACTAATCGAACGGGTAGAGAGATGGATGGACCGCATACATGGGGAGGTCAACTTCTACCTGACGCAGATGCTGACGGGACACGGATGCTATCGGGCATACCTACACCGCTTTGGGCACGATGATTCCCCCGATTGCCCATACGGCTGCGGTGTGCCTGAGGACGCCGAGCACGTGTTCTTCGATTGCCCGGTCTAGTGAGCGAGTACGCCATTATAGTGTTGAAGAAATTACGGCGTGCAGAGGAAGAACGGCGCAGAGCCAATAACTAAATTGAGTAAAGGAGCAATAAATACAAGTAAAAGCAAATACTGCTGAGACCACCCCCACGAAGTAATAGCTGAGGCGGTTCCGTGGGAAGAAGAGAAAGAAAGTACAGAAGAAAGAGGGTTTTTTAGTCGG
>JWHW01020168.1:38212-52222 GCA_000931545.1 Papilio glaucus
CAACGCATCCGCAATACTTTTGCTTGTTGCGGATGTCTATGGGTAGCGCTCACATAACATCAGGTGATCCGCTTGCTCGTTTGCCACCTTCTACCATAAAAAAAATATATACATATAACTATATAGTGGAGCTAATTTTTAAACATATAGTCAAGAAAACCCTAGAGCCTTAAGATAAAGGGTAGTTGTAAGCAAATATTGCATTATTCGATCGAAGATAAAGTAATCTGCCTAGTCAACTTAGTAGTGGTTTATTAAGTCTTACTTCTAAGTTATCATTCTTAAGCTTGTCAACAAATAATCGAGTTTGTTGCAACAAACTTACAACTTAAGATGAAGAAAGTAATAAAAGTTGCAGTAATAATTTAAGATTAACAACAAACCCAAAAATTTATTTTCGTCATAAACTTTATGCCCCAGAAAATAAGTTGTTCAAAGCTTATAAAATAAGTTTGCATTGAATTGTTGGAACTTTAAATAGATTTATAACACAGGCGAAGGCAGTGGCGCCGGGCGGCCGCGCGGAGTGTACTCCGAGGCGGATTTCCCCGGCGATGGAGCCCCGCGTACTTCCCGATCGCTCGCAATTCAATCAAACTGACTTCGGCTCGAGCGAGCGATTATTGCTTTACAAATATATTTTATATTCAAATCAAGTTGCCTCCGCGATTTTGTGTCGCTTCAAGTTGTACAACTTCTTATTTATGTTTAGTGAGAGTACGTTGTTAAGGAAATCAAATAGCAGAAGAATGTATCAATACTAAATCCTAATAATTGTCGGTTTACAGTTGAACATATAACAGAAAAGGCGAATGTTTCAAACGTTTAGCGCCTTAAATATTTAATTAATTTCCAATTCATATACATGTTAGCCCTTACGTGTTTATAAAGCACTGCACGAATTCAACTTGCAATACTTGGATGTAAATTCTTCCTAACACTTATTATAGTTTGTTGACACACACATAGAAATAGCGCGAATGACTTCGCGCTATTTCAATATGGGACTATGCGCTGATTGGAATAAGTATAAAACGCTAAAAAATTGTGCCTCTTGACCACTGGGGTCAAAGGAGTCAAATGACGAAGAGCTAGCAAGGATATTATCATCACTGTATTCCTAAACAATTACGATTATTGTAGATTCTAGTATATAAACATAATTGTTTGGTGTTATTTGTAAAGACTATCGGCTTACTACATACTATGCTATACGTATTGTTAAGTTTAGATTGTAATAGACGTAATCTGAACTTACTTGCATGTAACTTTTAATAGATTATTCCATATGTTTAATTATTTATGACAGAAATTAAATAATTAAAATGTTCTCCAAAATTTATTTGAGAGCGACGCATTGTATTTATAACGTCATCAAATTTGTGGATTGCAATGTTCCTAACCGCTTCCTACTTCCACATCTCAGTGATTGTGTGGAGGCAAAATCCTAGAATAATGGCCATAACATAGCCTATACAGTTAAACTTATGATGAATTTAACTCCATCGCTGTTGTGTGTAGAGTGGCAGTAACAGCAGCCCAATGTCTTGTGCAGTTAAATATTATAGGTATATAGCGACCGACCCGGCTTCTCCAGGTACTTGATTCATACAAACTTTCATCCCCCTACTACACCTATACTATATGTATCTATCGACCCGGCCCCCGCTTCCCACTGGTAGTTTTTCCATTCAAACGTTCATCCTCTACTTAGGTAATCGCGCCAACTGACAAACGATTGATAGTTGTGCCAAAGCGCTAAGGTTACCTGCATTACAAAAGTTAGTATAGTATTTAAGTTTTCTTAAATTTCCTAATTTTCCGCGAAATTTCCTCATTTTTTTCTTTCATAAGAACCTCTCCACACAATAAACACAAAAATAAAATTGCGAAATCGGTCCAGAAGTTCACGCGTGATGCCGTGACCAAAGGAAACTGGGATTCGTCTTTATATATAAAAGAAGAAACTGACTGACTGATATATCAACGCTCAGCCCAAAATTCTGGACCTGGAGGCTTAAGACTACACAGAGATTTCTGTTAATACGCAGGCGAGCACTAAAAAAGGATATTTCTAAATGCAGGGGATGAAAGTTTGTATTGGAAATACTTACCAAAACACATTTTTTTAAAAACTCCACGTGGAGAAAGTCACGGGTACAACTAGTATATAGTAGATAGATCTATTTACAGGTTAAAATGACATATTTCCTCAATAGATATGTTTTGATATTATACGCTCGCATCACTGCACATTATATACAAGGGGTGAGCGTGCACTTTACGCTAAAAGCTCATGTAACGTAGACAATTCGAGTACATAAAGCTATGAGCGGGCAGAGGCGTCGAGTGCGTTACAGAGAGAGCTCTTAAGTGTAAATTATGCGAAGTACATGGGCCTCATAAATAAGACGCTATGCAGCCCGCAGCGCCCCCTGCCGACGTCATCAGCATAATGGCGGCTCCCGAGGGACGCGCGCGCCTCCAGCCCTGGCGGAGGCGGGTTGTGTTGTCTGGTGCACTCTCTATAGACATTTTTATGCCAACGTGATTTGAGTTGATCGATCGGCTTTTAAAATAATTAAAATTGAGATACTTTATTAGAAGGATTTTTCATTTTGTTATTCATTATTCAGTAGTGTCGTTGTGGTTTCCTTATATACATCATTAAAATATATAAATCGTCTACCGTAGTGTGCAGCGATCGACCACAAATATACATACTACTTTGTTTTTTTAAACAACACTGACTTGTAGTTATAATAGTTTAACACTTTCTTTTTGTTCTTTTAAGATCTCTTGACATGTTCGTAGTACAACTGACACTGCTAACCGCAGATCAACAGCAGAATCGAACTAGAATTCAAGATCCACTAACGAGGATAGAGGTGATAAACATACAACTATTTATATATGTATAACATGTATTGCACACACAAAAGATATTTATGTGGAAATGACGAAATAAAAACTAATTGTGTTGCTCTGAATAGAGAAGTTTTTATTATTTACTATTTACAAACACATTTAATAAACATTTATAAAAATTTGCAAATAAAATAACCAACCTGTAAAGTGAAACAACATTAATGATTCCATTCCACTATACTAAGCTTAAATAAATATAACATGAAATGTTAACAAAATTTTATATTCTTGATTACATCTGTCATAACTTATGTCACCAACTATCACACTCAGTGAAAAAGTAACATAATAAAACTTCATTTACATATGTATATTTGTTACAAGATGTAGCTATACATACAAATAGTATCACTCGTACACAACATATGTATATGTACACAGATATATTGGTGATATATTTAAGGATATAAACAATCCATTTTTTTCTTAAAAAAGACATTTAACCATATTTCAAAACACGTTCGCATTGTTAACATACACAAGAAAATACTTTTAACATATAAAAAACATGAACGTTCATATTTTGTTGACATCCCGGACCGGACTGAGGTGAAGTAGGACGAGTGATGATGCTGTAATGATGCTTCGGTGCCGATCAACAAACCAATTCAATTGTTTTCTGTTATTGCCAATGTGACATCGCGCGGCGCGACCAGCGTACCCCGTCTCTGGCCACCTGTTTCCGCTCTTTATTACAGATTGTTTATAAATTATCACGGGAGCCGAAACAAACAGATGGACAAGCCATAATCGTGATTATTTAATGTAATACGAAATTCTCAAGTACATAATTACGGCCGTATGTATTATCCGAAGCACATGGATTTTATTATCATCGTCCGGTGCAAAATATGTTACATATGGTACATAAAACATGCTTCGACAGCTGCGCTGCTTTCATTGAGGGTGTACATGTCACCGTATGCTGACGTCATCACCGCCGGGGGTGCGGAGCGGGGGCGCGCGGAGGTGCGCGGGGCTCGTTACCGGGAGGACATCGTTACGGGGCGGAACTGCGTCGTTAGCCTGAAACAAAGCCGCCGCTATATACCCGGCCATTTGCGACGCCTCTAGTGCAGTAAACTACGCGCTCAATTATTAAATATGTTCGATGTAATAAATAAATAATCTTACATTGACCGATGTCAGTCGCAAGACGGCCCAGCGTCAACTTGTAACCGAGTCCCGCGCTTAGCAACGGACTCGTGGAGACACCTCATTCCATTCTGATTCACTTATTTTACCTACCATGTCATAGCATCGGTTACAAACTTCTCCTTTGTGTTATTCTTTAGTTGTAATATGCAGGTAAATTGAAATTATTGCTACGGATATTGAAAAGTGCGAAGAGAAGTTAAAAAATATAAATTAATTATCTGACAAATATTCTGATTTTAAAATCACATGTATGTTGTACTGCTGCCATATCTGCAGGCAAAATACCAACTCGCGGCATAAGATTCCATGGAGAGACGGGCCAAAAGGTAGATCAGCCATCAAGACCTTAATTTAGTTCTGAGCATACAAAAGCAAGCTCTTGAAGGATGTGGCCTCTTGGTATTTTAGAAAGGAACAAAGTCCTTTCCTCGTAGATATACCGCGAGTCAAAACGAAGCGATGCAAATCTTCGTTCCTTGCGCGCATGACAAGGGAAGGCCAACTATGACGTAGGTAGCTTCAAGAGAAGAATGAATAGGCTGTTACTAAACTAGCGCGTATCTTTCGACTACATTACCATTCAACGCCTGGTGGGATTGTAGTCAAGCGCTGGTTCATTCAGTCAACAAAAGGAATTTGTACTATAACAAATCTGGATACAACAAAGTGATTTGATAAAATGCTTCAATCATTAAACAAATACAATAATTTGCGTAGCACTTCTTGATTACTCGCCAGCATTAAACTGCGTAGCTCGTAGCCACGCGCTACGGTGCTACGTCCCTACGGCGCTACGCCGCGTGCGAGTCGTCTCGTTCGTTAGCAAATGCATTTCGTAATGAGTGTTTTATGTGCAAATGTAAAAATATATAAAATGCGCTATGAAGCGATGCGGCGGCGGCTGGCCGGCGCGCGCGATGCCATCGCTGGCGAAAAGATTTTTCTATTCGATTCGCCATGAAGATTTGTCAAACATTAAGACACTTTATATCGCTAGAGCCATAACCTCAGTCTTTTACTCTTAAACGTTATGTATCCATCTTTCAATTGAAGAAGAAACCGAAGAAGAACCGAAGAAGAATTATATAATTATAATACGAAAGAAGACCGAAGAAGAATTTATAGCAATTGAAATAAAGCGGTTAATACATACATACATATCTCAAGCTTATATTTATTGTGTATATAGGTGCTTTGATTGCACAAATATAAATAATTAAATATGATAATTTGTGTGATATGATAGAGATTTTAATACAATTTGTCAAAGTTAGATATTTATATGATCGACGGCGGGCGCTGCAGGGCCGGCGAGTAATCATCTCCGTAGCGCAGTCTCCGCCTGTAATTATGTAAATGACAAGGCATGTGCTCACACACACACACTTCACACTCACACACGCACTGGCCGAGCACAAAAGCTCTGCGCTCTATGCGCCCACTGTTCTCGAAACGAGCTCTACAATTATTGTAAAACGCATTGAAAAGCTGAAAGTGTCTCGAAATTATTTCTACAAATTACACAAGTACTTGTTGTCTATTTATACTACTGTTTAACAACCTCGACACTACAATATGTCACGAATTGTAAAAACCCAAATGATAACAATGATAAATGGGCTTGATAAATCTTTATACTATCATTTACGAGATAGTTTGAAAATAAAGACATACAGACAAACAGAGTTCTGTTGAATTATATAACCCCGCGCTTACACTAAACAAAGATCAGGGAAAATAAGCTTTGCCGCTGTAAATAAATCTCGAAGTAATTTACTTAAAAGGCTCGTGGCGTAGTTTGGTTCGGCGTCTGACAGCGCAGCGGCCGGTGGACAATTTGTGTGTCTTGAGAGCTCAGGGCGGGCTCTGTGTCTCGCTCCCAAATGTCTTACTTTACTTTAATAGTATATAGTTTACTTAGTCATAAGATACTATCACTAAATTCATTACTTCACGTATATAACATTATTTATAATTATATGCCTAAGCAGATAAATTTAAATATCAAAAAAAAAATAAGAGCCTATTATGGACTATTAAAAGACAACCCAATGTAAATTAGAAATCTTAAAATATTAGGTTGCTTAAAAATACAATTAGACTCATCACTTGTGACATAAATGCATCAGGAGGTATACCTGCCGGCGTTCGATTTAAAGTAGACAAATTACAAGTCACGCAATAGTTTATCGTAAAAGTGATATTTATGTTTCCTTGCTGGGATTGGATCGTTCAGCAAACGAGAGTAAATACGTTTGCTGGAGTGTGGCCAGACATTGCGTCGCCCGCACGCCGGCCGCAGTGTTTGCTGAGCAAACACTGCGGCCGGCGGGAGCGAATGCCTTTAGAGATAGTATTCGAGTAGCGGTATGAACGACGTTTCACAGAATTTGTCGCAATCCTTTGTGCCTAGTCGTAGTTCTGTACCGTTTCCATCTCGGCGCTCTTTACCTTTACAAATGTAGAGGTCTAACTACTCAATAAATATTTTTAAAGATACAAGCTCTATTTTTATGTGGACTGAGACTCTTTCTCGCTTGCCAGAGTACTACTACTGTACTGTGCGATCTAACAGATTTCTTATAAAATTAACAACTTAATAAGTCTCCCTTCCAGTGCATTAGGTTCAATAATATGTTTTAATTTATATGTATTATACCGTGTGCGACTTCAATGTCACAGTAATTCCACGGTCAAACCGAGTGATTAGATTCTGTGAATCGTTTTGCATTTGTACGATAATGTTTTGATAAATAAATAAGAAAAATTACAAACGTAAATGTTTTGAAGGATTTTATAAGAACGAGCTACTTCACAACGGCGCATCGGTTTTGACATATATTTATGTAAATATTTTATACTAGTCTTCTTGTGCTAAAGTTTTACTCGATTAATTATTGTTGCATAAGTCGACAATACTGAATACGAACGTGTGGGCGAGCGGTGAACGAATTAGTATTTGACGCTTTTCAATATAATAAGTGAAAACTATTTAACTATCAAAGTTAAAGTTGCAAAGAATGTAACGTCGGTGCCATTGTTATATAAGTTATCTAGCATGGAAAGTATGCTTAAGTTGAACCCCGCCCGCAATCTAACGTCACTTACCGAGCGACTGACTGACAACTAGGTAGTTTTTTAAACTTTATAATTTAGTAGATATTCAAAACTTTGAAATGCGTTTATAAGAGACCCATTCGATGTCATTCTGAGTCTCACAATCGACTCTTGTTGTATTCTTTTGTTTTATTTTAAATATGTACGAAACGATTAACGTTTCACGTGGCCAATAAAATTAAGTTTTCTGCAGCATATTACATTAACATTTAATAGTTTCAATTTATTCTTTCCGACAGTTCTCCCCTTGCCGATTATTCCACCATGTCCCACATGTCGGCACACAGCAGCGAGCGCGGACGCGCGCTCGCCCGCCTACACACTGCACCCTGAACGCTCGCTAATCGAGCGCTGAATCGCGGGTAATTCCCCGAGCTGTCACAATAAGTGCACAGAGCTCATTAAAGCCCTTTTCAATTGACACCCGTATAAGAGAATGATGCTAATTTTTATTTAAAGTCACAAATTAAACAAGAATTGTGAGCAAATTTTTAAATGAATGCAAAAGTGAATACAAACATCCGTTACGGACTTGAGACCTGGTTCTGATAATTGAAGATGGCGGCAACAGACATTAGCCACTTTCACCCGAGCTTATCCAATATTAGACATTGTCGCCTGTCAAACGGAATAAAGAAAACACTGTACAGTCCTAAATAAAACATATAACATGATATCGATTGTACAAATTATGTAATTGTGACTTCACCTTAAATACTTGTATGTAGTACATCAAATGGAAAGGGTAAGTAAGACGCGAGGGAAACATAATTGATTTATAAAAGTAGTGCAAAGTATTTCCTTCTCTTTCGGCACCGACAGCAACAGGGTAATATGATTTTTACCCTCGACGAGGTCGTCGTTTAGCTCCGGGATTGAATAATTCCCGCGCTGCCGTTCCCAACAAAATGGCGGCCGGGGCGCGAATTATCGAATTATCCGGGAACAAGGAGCCCTAATACTGTAAGTGGGGTGCCGCCAGCAGGGCTGCGGCCGGGACACCAGGCGCACAACTAATGCATGTGATCCAATTTGATGCAAATATTTGTACCTAGGGGCTTTTGACAGCGCGCCTTCTTGTATGGCCGACCTTAATTGTTTAGTCTTAGAAATTCGTTTCGCTTAAATCACTTTCAATTAAAATTCGCGTCTCCAGAGTAGTGCTAAATACGAGACAACTAACTACTGATCACTTATCCAACAACCTATTCACTTCTTTTATTGGGTAGGTATTGCTGTTTATATCACAAATCAATTCTTCCATAAAAACAATTTTTTTAAGTGACATCGAACACAAATAAATCTATTAAAGTCGATAAAGTAACGCGCGGCGCCAGCCCTGTGCCGATGTGACACCTAACAAAATGTCAAGCAATTTCCCGTCGTCGGCGGCCCGCTACGATACGCAGACGGGACGAGCTCTCCGTGTCGCCAGCGCTCGTGTGAATACAGTTCAAAATGGTCCGCGCGAGCTGAACGCGTCAGCTTGCGTACAGTAAGAACGTTTTGTGAACTGAGAACATAGATTATCGACTTTGGGGTGAAAAATTCGCTGCGAATGCTATTCTTCTAATTACGTTGCGCAGAAAACGCTTCAAGTAAACGAGATTTTCTTATTCGATTACTATCAGCCAGCTATAACTCTGCGGCGCTCCGCCCGCTCCACCCCGCTGCACCCCGCACCACCCCGCTTCTTCCACAACCGGCTATTTATTCTTATTACATTTGGACCGATTTCTTTCTTAATATTTTGTATCGTACCTATATCTTGCTAAATCGTCCACTAACTTTTCATTAGGGGAGTATTTGGCCTTAACCTTTTTGCCTGTTCTCGAAACTGCGTCTTATTTGTTTTTTATTTCTGCACCATAGTTGACGTTTTATCTGCAGCCTGTATTTATATCACACGTGAACAATGAAAATTTCTTTATTAAAACGTAGTATTAAGGTAGGTATAATCGTACAGATTTGCACACGATTAATGAACTCTATGGCTCAACGTTCAAGAGGCTTACGATATTGTAGAAATAACAAAAATAATAATCAAATATTTATTAAATTTCACCTGATATCAAGTGACCGATACCCACAAGCATCTGCAACAAGCTAATGAGTTGCAGATGCGTTGCCTAACTTTTTATTTCAACTTTACCTTTGCATTTCTTATAATGTATGCCAATTACAAAAATATGATTTTTACTTTTATTTTTTATAAACGACTAAATCAAGTTGTCACATTTTAATGTTAATTGTATGTTTCTACGAGCTAACCGTCCTTCATTTTTAAATTTGGAAGTTCAATGAACCTTTATTGTGGCAGCGGCGATTCAGTGCGACATCTTTTTGTCGACATAAGGCGAGCTCGGAGTCCCGCCCTCGCCCGTCCCTATTATGTGTCCTCCGCTAGACCACATAATGCACTAACATCAAAGAACGTGGTAAATACATGAATTCATACTAACTATCATTACATAGGACAAGCGAGCTGTTGTTCTAGCGAGCTCGCACGCCTCAAAAAGGGGCGTGAATGAGGCGCGTACACAAGAGCCTATGTGTTGTAACCGGCGCGTCGCCCGGCGCTGTAACTTTGAACTACATAAAGCACGACTTGTTTAAGCTTTACACTTGCCAAGTATATAAAGTAAATTATGGCTCAACGACAAAGAGAAAAAAGTCGAGGAACTGTAGGTATGTGTATACATAGCTACAGCTATGTACAGGCGGCGTAAAAAAAGGTTCGTCACCTTAAAGTCGACATTTGCTTGTAGCAGAGACACTGACACACAATTAAATAGAAAATATTTGATTCCAACTTTTAAATTAAAAAGGTGTTTATTGGCCATTAAAAAGGTGTTTACTATATTGAGCCTTGTTGTCACATCAATTACATTTTAAATGCAGTTATCTGCTTAGTGCTTTAGTTTCAAAATAAATGTCTATGATTTGTTAAGGGAATAAATTTGAAAACTGACGAAGGTTTCCGTACTATGGCTAAAATGTTTAAATTCAATAGAACTGTGAAATATATGAACAATTGCTGTAGTAAAGTGTTGCTGTTTGTTAAACTTAAAAAAAAATAACAATTTGTATCGAGATCTATGTATAAAAACGTGTTCGCCTAAACTCTGTCTTGATTATTAATGCGCTTTGCAAATCATTCAATAGAATTATGTTAATCTAGTACCACCGACACTATTCCTAGCGGGGACATGTTATTGACATATGAAAATTGCTGCAAACTCGTTATAGTAATTAGTTTCCTACTAGTGATCCGCCCCGACTTCGTCCGGGTAGCACTAATTGTGTTGATCCGATCACTACCAACCTTCCCAGGATCATCCGCTAGGTCAATCTGAACGTTATCTGAAAATTAGATTGAATTTATATTATTCGATAATCCTAGTCTACTTAATCTAAGTTTAAGCCAGCCTTTATATTAGCGTCACCAACAGTAACTGCTCACTTTATGAAGTTATAAGTAAGGTAAGCCGCAAGTAGACAAAAGTGTTTGAAGTCTTCTGATGTAGTTTGACAGTTTGATAAAAAAAAAATCAAGGTGAATTTTTGTAAAAAGGAACCCTTGCCCTTTTACTGAGATTCTTGTTTTAAATATTATTATAATATTTTATTTACACGTACTTGTAAAATGTCAAGTAGAATAATGATTCTCTGATCTTTTGTGTGAGCCACTGCTTAAGATATGAGGAAGTGGAAACAATGAACAAACGAGCCGAGTCGTCTGCTGCGGAACTAAATTAAAATCTTTTTAACTCGCGTATCATTAATATAAAAAACATTGCGACTTCCGAGGGGCGTGTGCTTTTTAATTACTCGTGTGCTGCAAGCAGCAGCTTGGCAGCAATGACTCCATGTGAATAGTGAAGCACTTCGCAAATTACTGTTCTTTATATATTTATATGGAAACCAAACGAAATGTACGTTGTTGATGGCGTTGTTTTTATATAGAGCAGCCTCAGGTTAAATATGTTTACGTTTAACATTCTATCTACTAATTTGTTAAAAAATAATAGATTTTAATAGAGTTTAAGTGTGCTTTGACGAAAATCACGAGGCGAGGACGTTCGAGAATACTTCTCCGTTAAAAAGTTGTTTTTATGTTTATCGAAAATGGGTTGGATTGTATTTTTTTAACATTTTTCAGGTTTCAGGAACCGCACATTTTTCCGGAATAAAAAGTAGACTATTCCAGAATATAATCTATCTCTGCTCCAAATTTCATTCGGATCCATTTTAGATTATGTATCATCTTGGCTAAAGTTTTCGAAAATAAGTTTTTCTCCACAACCTTCGCCTAGACATATTTTGTGACTATCCCGAAAGCTTCTTTTAATAGGCTCATCATCTTTTTGTGCCGAATGGCGGAGAAGTGTTGTGGCGGGCTGCCTTACTTTTTATTTGAGCCAAGAATAGCTCGATCGTATTATACGATGCAATGATAGAGGGGGATACTGAGAACGCGATGGCAGTCTTCTAGAACCAATTCATTTATTTCATACCGCGCTTTTGTCGGCTTGTTGTCTGTAATTAATTTAATTTGTCCTACTTTTAGCACTTTCATATTTGCGTCAATGCTGTTTTGTAGCCAAGCCACCAATTCTTGTTGCCTGGCTTGGCTTGGCTTACTGCTTGCTGTAATACCACCAAATAATAAGGGACATTATCTCTAAATATTGCAGGAGGCTCTGGCATGTCTAGGACACCTAGCACATTCTGGCACCTTAAACTTTAACTGTTTTTTTTTATCTTTAACTTTAACTAATACTTCGAAGTATTAGTTAATGATCCACTCATATTTTTGTAATGGCCAGTATAACTACTACCATGTTTTTTTCTTGAATAGCTACTCTTCCTCTGGGTTGTGTTGCCAACTTTTATTGGACAGGGACGGGGATAGACAGGAAAAAGGATATTTCCTTCTCCTATTTATTCCCTCCCTCTTTCTATCCTCTTTCTCGTCCTATACTATCATTTTTAGGAAAGGATAGGTAAGGGAAGAGAAGTGACATCGCGGGCCTCCCGCACCTCACTCATCAGACGAAACGCAGAAGTTTATAAATGCTACGGTACCTGTGCAATTGTATCCTATTTGTTAAATGATAAATAAATTACAAAAAAAAAAAAGTATACTTCTACTTCACGCCTGTATTCTGTGAGGTCGTGGTATTTCACCGGTCGAGCCGGCTTATTCGTGCAACAGATGTTGTTGTTGCGGGCTCTACCACTGTTAAGTGTGTATACTTAGTCTGGCCATAATTACTGTTACAATTAAAAATAAACAAAATATTACATTTGAATTTGGAATCTGTTATCTCTATATGATTCTTCAATGAGTTTGATTTTGGCGCCAATACATTGTATAATATTTTGCGATATTAATATGGAGGGGGGTGATAAAGAGAACCGAATCGCTGTGATTGCATTACACAAAGTAGGTATGGAGCCAAATGCAATTTTTAAAACTCTCCATACGCTTGGTATTAGTAAAATATTTGTGCGCCGGGTTATTAATAGATACAATGAGACCTCCTCTGTTTGTGACAGAAAAAGATCTAGCCGTCCACGTAGTGTTTGTACGAAAAAGGTGGTCAAAGCAGTAAGGGAAAGAATTCGAAGAAATCCTGTCCGAAAGCAAAAGATTTTATCTTGGGAGATGAAGATAGCACCCAGAGCCATGTCGCGTATTTTAAAAGTTGACTCAGGACTTGCAGACCATAAGAGATGTACTGGTCATTTCTTAACTGATCATTTAAAAAAGAATAGGGTGGTAAAATCGAAACAAATACTGAAGCGGTACGATAAGGGAGGTCACATAGTTTACGGATGCGATTTTTTTTACAATTGAGCAACATTTTAACAAACAAAATGACCGTATTTATGCTCAAAGCTCTAAGGAAGCTTCCCAATTAGTCGACAGAGTGCAGCGTGGGCACTATCCGACTTCAGTGATGGTTTGGTGGGGTATTAGCTATGAAGGAGTGACCCAGCAGCCATACTTTGTGGAACATCGGCACAAGTGTATCAAGATACCATTCTTGAGAAGGTAGTGAGGCCCATTAACAACACCATGTTCAATAACCAAGAATGGTCTTTCCAGCAAGACTCGGCGCCAGGTCATAAAGCTCGGCAGTTTCGGACTTCATCAGACCTGAACTGGCCGTCGTCTAGTCCCTTCCCCTAGATCTTAATCCGCTGGATTATGATTTATGGTCAGTTTTAGAGAGCACGGCTTGCTCTAAACGCCATGATAATTTGGAGTCCCTAAAACAATCCGTACGGTTGGCAGTGAAGAATTTTCCCATGGAAAGAGTGCGTGCTACTACAGACAACTGGCCTAACGTAAGGACTGTATTGCAGCCAATGGAGACCACTTCGTATAAGCTTTTTATATTTTAAATTGTTTTATATTTATGTTTTAAACTAACACACTGTAAAAGTAATAAATGTTATTTGCAATAGAATTTGTTTTCATTGTTTCAGTATTTATGACAAGACTAGGTAAAATAGACGAATTAGTAATTATATAGGTACGCATGAGTCATGCATTAACGGAAAATAAACCTTTCAAAAAAAATACAAACACAAATTTCAATAAAATTTAAGGGCGAACAATCTATCACCCATAATTTTCAGGGAAGAACTTTTTCTAATTTAAATGTGGCCAATTTTAAAGTATTACCTATAGAATAAAATATAAGTAACGTAATAAATATACGGGTCGACTTATTGTCGTCGTTTGTACAGATATATATTATGTCAGCTGGTAGAGTTCACATGAGTTACCAAATA
>JWHW01020193.1:24246-34917 GCA_000931545.1 Papilio glaucus
TTAACGTTTCTAGACAATATGTTCGTTTATTTACTACCAACTAGCCCAATAATGTATGTTGTTATAATAATGTATGTATAACAATATGTTCGTTTATTTACTACTAACTTATAACCCCAACTAGCTGTAGCCCATGGATTCACACGCATTCGTTACTCATTTTCCTTGATGGAAATTTGCGTATGATTTATTGAAGTTGTTATTATCAAAATATGAAACATTAAATAAATATGCGCTCACGCCCGTAACCCAGAGGGGTAGGCAGATATCATGGATTTCCATTTGGCGCGATCCTGGCACACCTCTCTCGCTTCTTCTACATTCAAACATCTACGCATACATGCTCGTCGGTTATGGGTGCTCCTTATATCGCCCTTCTTAAATAAGTCACTAATCTGACCGATATAAGTTTGAATTTATTAATATCGATCAAACATTACCATGGCAACCGATATAGTGAATGAAGGTTTTATGTACTTCGGGAACAGTTTTATATTCGGGATAAAAGGTAAAGACACCATGTCATTTTCTGTACCCTTGTCTATGTGTGTGCAAAATTTAATGATGATTGGTTGAGCCAGTAAGTAGTTAAAGCTTAACAAACAAACAAACTCACGTTCGTATTATATAGTTAGAATGTGCACGCTTTGACAAGCGTGAAACGTAAACCTCTTGTATCGATCGTCATTTTTGTTTACACATGTTTAATCTTCGTGATTATATGAGCACATCACTTGTAAAGATGTAATTCGTTAATAGTAATAATTATTCGACTATATTCCAAAGAGATAAGATCAATATTTGCATGGCCTGAAGTCTAAGATGTTGCCATCGTAAAATTGGTGTTAATTAACGAAACAATGTAATAAGGCTGTAACGTTTTTTTATGTTATTAAAAGTTGTTAAACAGTCGATAAAAATGTAATCTTTAACGATATTTGTTTAAAGATAACAAAGTAAGTTTGCAATGTTCGCATCTTCACTGATGCAACGACTTAAGAAGTATTCGTAAAGGTATTAAGGCTAGCTTTTATATGCACAATATACCCAAAGCTTTAAAAACGGAATCAGTGATAAATGCCCTTGAGTTAGTGGAAGCTGTTCCTGATTTAACAGTACCTGATAGACAGGTAGTTGATGATAACCCTGATAGTAATACAGAATTGGGTGAAAAATATACATAATGATTTGTCAACGGAGGTGCCAGGTAGTTGGAAGTTTCAAGTAATTGCATTACCGTACAGTGATGGTCAGTACTGTACAAATACGGTACGGTGAAGATCTCAAATTTGATAACAGAATGAAAGAGTGTAAAGAAGATATTGGTTGAAATAGAGAAAAACTGATGGGGAAAAGAGATGCACTAGTCACCTCTTTCTTCACGCTGGAATCTCATATCAATGTGTGTTCACACATAAGCAACTGGCTCTTACATTACTTGGCTTACATTCTCATAGTTTGTACATTTTCACGGTAGCCGATCGCATTTGACGGTAATGTATTCAGTTGAAAGTGGCCGCGCCGGATTGCGACATTCGCCAATTACACAAATGACTTAATTACACAGCTGCATTGTACAGCGCTGTGTTTACTAACTGTGCACAATTAGTACACAGAGCCGCGTCAATAAGCCGACATGGAATGAGATAATCAAACCAAGTCATTGTATGTATTTACACACGTTAGACGAGATTTTTTTGAAGTGAAAACGTCTTCAGCCGTTAGACGATACATGTATTCGATTTTGAATTCTATTGTTAAGTGACAAGGGTTTATTTTTATTGATTATTTATTTATTTTCGAACTATTGTTACACCAGTTTTCATTTCTGTTGGCAGTGCTTGTGCGTATTTAATCTGCTTGACCCCTCATGATCATAATTCCCGCCACGATAAGAGCTTTTTCTACTCACTCTGTCGTTCCAATTGCATCTAAACCTTGTAAATCTTTTACGTTATCTCCTTTCTTGCTCTTTTTATCTGATGATATGATTAAAAGTAGGCAGTTACCGCATAATTATTTAGGTCCTTAATGTGTACATCTATTACAATAAAAAAACTATTTTGAGTTCAAATGTGAACAAGCAGAGCTCGTTACCATTGTGCGTTAGAGGGTAGCGTTGACGTTCGGAGAAAGTCACTGCCCAGTTCGTAGTGAGCAAAAAATGAGAGACTTTCAGCGTGCTGCGGGCCACGGGCCACTGCGCACAACAAGCTGTATTGTTATACGAATTACAGGAAACGAGATGATTGCACTACACATTTAAGATATCATAGAAGATTTCAGAAATGGGATACATAACGTAATTAGAGCGAACGTTTCTTTTACCTATATTAATAGAAGATGTATTATTATGAAATTTGATGTTATAACTATTTAATAACAACGAATGAAATGTCCCCAGTGGTATTCCCAAACCAATAAGATTTAGGATCCTTCTAGAAGAGCGCACTCGTTCCTAGGCCGGCAACGTGTCTGCAGTTCCTCTAGTGTTGCGGATGTTAATTGGCGGTGTTCATGATCACTTAATATTAGTAATATCACCTTAAAAACGAATTAGGAGTAAATGTGACAAAAGACAGTAGAAAAAGTACAGTAGCGTAATCTATACTAATATTATAAATGCGAAAGTTTGTACGTATCGATGTTTGTTACTCTTTTACGCAAAAACTGCTCAACGGATCTGGATGAAATTTAGAACCGAGATAGATTATAATCTGGAATAGCACATAGGCTACATTTTATCCCGAAAAAATGTACGGTTCCCGTAGGAAACATTTTTTGTTTTTATATGTGCATATCTACGTATATGAAAGGCGTTGTTTCATATATATTCCAAACGACTACCCGGGCGAAGCCGGGGCGGATCACTGGTACTTAGCATTACAATCATACAAGAAATAGATAAATGTTGGTAAGGATATTTTATTGTCTTGACTGTAAATTGCAATAAAATGTAGTAGGCAATGATTTGCGAAACAAACATAAATTATTATAATTTAGGTATCGATATCGACTATTTAACGATTCATTGATTATAAATGATCGCAGCCTTGTGTTCAATCAATCATATATAAGTAAATTATGATGTAAATAACAATACTTATGTAATACGCTGAGTCCCGTGCAATTTAAATGTCCAGTCGAAGCTGAGCCCCATTTAATATGATCGATCATATAGATCTGAAATCAACTTACATTGGATTAAAATTATTTCTCCATACAAACTTTTATCCCCTTTAGACCTTTAGGGAATGAATTTAGAAAAACCCTTTCTTAATATTCGCTTACATCATAACTGAAATCTCTACGCAAAATTGGGAGTATAGGCGCAACTGCAGACTATTCTAGGAGTCCAGTTTCTGTGGACGACATAAAATACGATAAGTAAAATGCTAAACCGAATCTATTACAAAACGGGAGCTCATTAGAAGGAATCAGTTGAGATTCGAACCGTGGGTTGTTAGAATGTCAGCGCAGCGGCTATCACAATGTGAGGGTACATTTATATCGTTTCAGGAAACACAAGCTGCGCAGCCGGCGCTCCGTGGGCGCTGTCAGGACAATGCGTCGCCGCATCGCGATACCAGCGCCACAATCAACAATAAATACTAAAGCCAACACACAGTGGAATCGTACTTTAATTTTACATCTACAGCACTAACACGTTTATCCATTGAAAAAAGAAAGAAAAGAGAAAGAAAACAGAACTAAATCTTGATTGACAGCGAAAAGAGACTACAAAGAAAAGCTCATATTTGAAAGGCTTTCAGTGAATTAATAATTATTTAAGTTCATATGCCAACTGAAATTGTTGCAAGAAACAATACAAAATTTACGGTCAGCGACGACATTAAAGCATCCACTTAGCGGCCTGCTAGAAAACTATAAATTACTTTCTATGAAGTCCGCGAATGCAAATAATGTACGTAACGCGATAGCAATTAGGCGCAATATCGCGTGAATAACTTCACTTTACAATCATCCGTGTGGTCGAGTGTTGAGAAGAATTGGAGCAAAAAGACTAAAGACGATACAAATATTTCAATATCTTTAACAGCCCATTTGGTCAGAGCCCGCGGGTGACGTTAAGCCGGTGATACATCACAGTGATACAAGTACGAGTTTCGTTTGCACCGATGTGACCGGGTCGACTAAGGTTACAATTTTCAATTATGATTGTCAGCAATAAATAGAATGCTGCAAATTTTCTACTAAAGGCTTCTAAAATAAAAATAATAGACGTTTAAACGCATTAAAAATAAAACAAGAATTGTAATTTTAATAGGAATTTCCTACGAAACAAACTCAACTAAAGACTAGGGTAGACATAGCATCACGCGCGATCAACTGGTCGGATTTCGCTAATTCCTCTTTTTATGTTTGTTATCGTCAGGACAGGTTTCTTATAGAATCTTATTAGAAAACTCAACAAACATAACTCATTAACTCTTCCAATGTAACCTTGGCTTTTGTGACATAACTGTCAGTCGTTTGACAGTTGCGCGATTGACAGAATGCAAACAAAACTATTTATATCCGTGCCAGAAACTATATAGTGTATTAAAGCATTACAATAATAAGAACAACGTCTGTCAGGCCAGCTGATAGACAGATTATAAAAATATAAAGATTAGCTAATTAGTTGGGATGTTAGAGAATCTTCCACACTAGTGTATCATCGGCCGTAGTACGCAACAGAATGACAACACGTAACGCCCGGGGCGCACATTAGAGAAACTTCAAATGATTTCGGTACACGCAGACAATGTACAATGGCTGCATTATTGTTTTATATATACGTAAGAGATATAACTCATGTGAGAGAGACATTGATGGGTTGTGCTTGCCTAAGGGCAAGTAGATTTTGGTACCAACTATATCTTCCTTTATGCTTTTATAATAATATTTAATATTTCCAGAAATATCTTGTGGTATTTTTTCTAGTTAAGTCCAAACATGAAGCATTACTGTGAAAAGGTGCAGTAGCTCAAGGGAAAAATAGTTTAATCTATCACCAATCCCCAATATTAATTTTTAAGAGGTTCACCCGATATTAACTGTGCGCTACCTGTAGGCATCAGCAACCAGCTTGAGTTCCAGATGCATGGCCTGGTTTCATGGATAGAGACAGGGATAAACAAAAAAAAAAGATATTTCCTTTTCCTATCCATCCTCTCCCCTGTCAAATCCTTCGGAAAGGGAAGAGGACTAGAATTAGGTGGAGACAACGCAGAATACTTCTACTTCACGCCTGTCTTCTGTGAGGTCGTGGTATTTTGCCGGTCGAGTCGGCCCAGTGGTGCAACTTGTTGCGAGGTCTAAAGACTGAACGCAGAATACTTCTACTTCACGCCTGTCTTCTGTGAGGTCGTGGTATTTTGCGAGGTCTACTACTGATGTTATTTCGTAAAGATGTTTACGTTCTCCAGTCGAGAGAAACAAATTGTGGTAAAAATGATTTGAAAGAAGTAAGATTATACCGAGTTAAATGTCCGTATTGCATAATTAGCTTAAAAATGATGCGGCTCCTCTGTCCAGTGAAGCAGCAAGGGGCCAAGTTCGCTGGCCAGCGGACTGTAGCGCGGGAGAAGGGAGGGGGAGGTAATTAGCAAATCATTGCGCAACGTCACAATGCTACTTCGGACTACACAGGCGAGACGCTCGTGGGAGTTTCGACGGTCCCGCTCCTCCGAGTTCAGCACTTCATTTAACCTCAGTTATTTTACTGGAATTTAGTCCTAAGCTTTGATTGAATGGAATCGATTGTAGTAGCAAACCTTTATATAACTCGATAATGGCCTTCCCCAACGTCTGCTACAGTATGTCGTCCTCTTCGAGCCTTCACAAGATCATCGGTTCATTTGGAAAACGTCCTACAGTTCTTCCCATACACAAACCCCATTACATCCTTTAATGCCGGTTCAGGTATTTCTAACTTGACAGATATCTACACTAGTATTATAAAGAATTTGCGACTTTTAATTTTCGGGGTAATCTGATCGGATTTTGAAAATTAGAATAGTATGTTTTTATTATCCCTGAGGTCTATGAACTACTTTTTATTATATAAGATGAAGTAACTCACTAACTGACTAATATGAACGCACAGCGCAAACTACTGGGTCTAGAGACTTGAAATTTTGCACAGAGAGATTTATGAGAGATGTAAATCACAACAGTTTGAATCTTAATCTAATATAGACTATTACAAAACATATTAATATATTCGCTCAATTTATATACGAATTATAAACTTTATTAGAAGTGTGATGCTATTTGAATGAAATCCTCGTAAATTCTCAAACTCTTTGGATTGTGTTTGTCCAATGACATCATTTGATGGATCAAATGTTTGTACAACTAAAAATGTTTGCTCGCAATATTTTATTAAGACAACTGTTTTTAAACAACTTTAAATATCAATTGGTTGGTATTGCGATTTTATTCCGGTAAAGTATTTTACCGCGAGCCTTTCTGGATGAAAGCCAGAAAAATATGCACTGAAAAAGTTTATCTAGCATAGCATTAGTCGTGCATGGTTTATGTTTGCACCGAGTTCTGGACTGGATTGGCAATTTACTAATCAAGAGATTTCAATCTCTTCTGCCAAGGCTACGGTGATCAAATAAGATACGTGAGGGCATAGATCTGTCTTTGGTTGATCAAATTGTTTTTATTATTCGCTTAACGTAACAAATGGGTAAAAATCAAGGTCTAATCTTGCACAAGATACATTTTAATACGCCATTTTGTTTTAATATTGCAGTTATCCACGCTAGTTGCCTTCTATAGCGATGTCGTAAGTTCCATAAACGTTAATTTACATGCTAACACACCTTTAACTTTCTATGTCCGAAACTGAATGGAAATCAATCGATTAGTTTCAATGCTACGTCCATTGCGAAATATGTATCATTGCGATGTCCTTGAACAGCGACGCGGGCCGGCAATGGATAGCGCGCTACACGTAAATAACGAAGGGGCCACAAACATCTGATATTTTGATACCTTTCACTGCCAATAACCACTGCCACTTGCCCGCGAGCCGCGAACTTAACGCAAATGGATACGGCACAATTCATGAGCGAAGCGTTTTACAATAAAACTTGAATATAAAATTAATGTAATTCTTATTAGTTATCCAATTATATAAACGTTAAAAGGTCACAAAAATAATGTAATACACTTCGCTGTAAGATTACTTCATACTTAATAATGTTCATTTAACATGAATGTATAATTAATTAAATTTTAATCACATTCATTGTATTATCTTTGAATTAAATGCATCTATATTATATATAAAATTATACCAACAGACATATTTATTTGTTTTTAATGTACTATGTCACAATGTTGGAGAATACAGGAGGTAGCGGCCATTCAATAATACATAATTGTTGAATGCCCGCTACCTCCTGTAACTTGCAACTGGATGTCGTAATGCAACATTGCGTCAGCTCACGCAAGTTTAGTGGCCGCACATGAACCGAGTTTTTCTCGCGGCCTATCATTTTATTGTACTCCGATCTCGTCCATAGTGATTGCTAAGCGAAGGAACTCTGAGGTTAACACTTACATGTGGAACAATTTGATAGGCGCCTAGCCCGTCTACAAATTGTATTGGCTCTTGCATCAATAGGCTTTGTTTTTGTTTACGGGTTTAAATATAATGTATTGTAAACTGTATAGTAGGTATGCTTCGGTGGTTCGGGCATGTTGAAAGAATGAATGAAGAGAGAATAACGAAACAAATATATGTAGCAAAAGTGAGTGGCAGTGGGTTAGTGGCTTACTAAAAAAGGCCGATATAAGGAGCACCCATAAACTGGTAAACTGTTGCCAAAACATATATGGTATGGACTACAGTCGTACTATGCCGAGCACGCATGACGTGCGGAAACCAGGAGGGAGATCATGATGAGTCTGACGCTGAAGGAATTGCAAATATAATGATTTACTTAAACATTTTCTTTAAAAAAATATTTGTTTTTTACTTGTCAAGGGACAGACAAGTTGACTGACAGCTTAATTGACGGTGAAGTCAGTTAATACGATCAACAACTTGTTACTTATTATATTTTGCTAAAAGAGGCTAAAAAAAAGAAGAAAAGAAAAAGTGGCTCTGTGTCCACTTTCAACATGTACTCACTTCTTCACTTTCAGTACGTACGTGAGAGAACACAAAACTTCATGGATATTAAAATTGATAATTGCCACATTTAAGTGCCGTTCGATAGCAAAACAAAATTTTGTGAAAAGATCAGTACACTTTTGAATTGAAAAAAATCCATAACATGTCGAGAACGCACACCAGATTTTGTATTATTATATTGTAAAATTTAGTTTCTGATAAAACGCAAAAACAATAATTGTAATTATTTCGCGACAAAAAGAACGAATTGAGTCGCAACAATGAAGCGATCTCAAAGTGGAAAGGGGGCGAGGTGACATCCTTGGTCGCGGGTGACGAGCCAGTGGTCCCCTCATGTAAAACTCGTCAGCGACGATAGCCCAGACCGTTGTAAATGGTTATTCACGACCACTCACGACCTTCTTGTCGCCACGGCTGGTTACAAGCTTCAAGTGTGTCGCCCCGCAAAGCAATTTGTTGTAATTCTCGAAAATATTCGTGACTGGACAAAGTTGATACATGACATGACACATGACGTAGAAATGTGTCAAGGGAAACGCGTTACATCAAAGATAAATTGATGAAAAATGTATTTTGTATTGTTTTTAATTTTTCACAGTTCAATGTGGCAAACGAGTTAGGGCTGAACGGATGTTATGTGCCAGTCATCATCTCCCGTCCATGTGTGGTCGGCACGGTATGAAGATGTCGTTCACGGCTCCTCTCTTCAGGCGAAGTGCAGAAGTATATAGGGCGATATTTCGAGAAGTCATTGAACTTGAATAAGCCCCGATAGACCAATTCTGCAGCTGATTTCATCGCACTGTTCATATTCTACAGTATACGACACAAAAAATATATGTTAGCACAGAAATGAAATGGTAATAAACACCGTTATTTTGACAGAATCATAATAAAACACTTTTCCGTTATACTTACAAAATAACGTGGACATTTTTTACGACTATTAAGGCCCATTCACACAATAATCGACAAAGTCATCAAGAGAAGCGGCGCGAAGTGACTCCAGTCGCAGTATTTACTTGCCGACCGTACTTCGATTGGACACGATCGGATTAGTTTTGTACTTTTTGTATCGTAATCGATCGGATACTGACAATTTAACGTGTCAATACCGCTCTAAATCATGACCACGTGACAGGTTCTAACGTCTCAACACAAGCGTTAGGGAATGAGGAATGTTCGAGTAAAATAAGCAGAAAGTTAACGCTACTAGAGAGCTTAATTATTGTATTTATTAATTTAATAATGACTGAATCAATTCAAATATTTGAGCGATAGAGTAGTGACATTTAAATACAGATAACGCCAATTCTTTTTTTTGTATTGATTATTGTCCGGAGAAAGTTCTTACGAAAACAAAAAATAAGAAATATGCGCGGGAAAAGAGAAAATAAGAAAACTCAACGCCCATATTAACTTTTCTAATGTGGGTAACTGTCAATCGTTTGACAGTTGGCGCTATTACCTTAAGTACGGATGAACGTTTGTATGGAGGAACTACTGGTGCGAAGCCGGGGCGGGTCACTAGTTGCAAATAAAAAAACGACGTAGTAAGTTTTGCATTAGACAATAATAAAATAGTATAAAGAAACCTTAATTCAGAGATTTCATATTGCATAGAGACATCTCGTTCGCCTGCACTCATACTACGTCGATCTATAAGAAGGAAAAAGCTTTTGTCCCCACACAAACTTGTTTTAGAGTATTTGTAAACAGTGATAAATGTATCCTTAAATATTTAGAGTCTAAGGTTGGCTCGTATCCGAAGTTTCAATTTCAATAATCCTCAAATAATCTTAGAACCAGTTTGTGATGTTGCCTTAGGATCAGTTTTCGAGAAATTTCTTTGAGTCAACATCGAACCGACAGTCAGTTATCGGTCGACGGGGATTTTTACATGTTTTTATTGAAGTTTACTTACGATAGGTAAGGAATGCAAACATGTGGCAGTCAGTTTGTCTAGTATGTGCCCTGAGTTTTAAAGCAATTTTGATCCATGCTATTGGTGCATAAACCAGAAATTAACTGTACAAAAAACCTTCACAACGTATCTCCAGAAATCTGATATTAAATGTAAGAACTCACAGAGCTATTTTCACCCGCGACCGCCGCGGTTGAGGGCTCGCGGTTTCATTTATAAACTCACGAGACACGAAATCTATGCGATTATCTGGCCGCCAACTTTGCGGACGATTATCGCAAGACTGGTGGTTATTTACGAACGATATATCCAACCAACCGCAAAGATCGACCTCTAACCAACCGCGCGATCGATCGATACAACTATTAGTATCCCGCCAGTACAGCGGCAACCGCAAAAATCGCTCATTTTGCTTCGTAAAAATGTATTCAATTTTTTACATACATGTCTACATCCCACAGAAGCTGCAGACCCGAAATCGCGGCGGGTGCCGGTGAAAATCACCCGGTTAGTCCTTTGCCCAAAAGGGCCAAGCTACTTGCTACTTCAAAACTTGCATTACCTCTGCCTTGCCTGGTAATCGAATCCA
>JWHW01020213.1:0-20560 GCA_000931545.1 Papilio glaucus
ATGGGTCTCCGCCACCTCACCTATAAGCCGGAACGCATAAAATACTTCTACTTGGCGCCTGTCTTCTGTGAGGTCGTGGAATTTCTCCGGTCGAACCGGTCCAGAGCATTAGATGTTGCTTCGGGCTCTATCACTGTTTGAATTGTTGCAAGAATTATTCCTACCGCGAGTAAGGTAATCTAGGACCGAATCCTCTTTTCCATTCACTGTTCATCTCTTTTTACTACCTTGTCCCTTCCTTTCTCTAATATAAAACTGCCATCGGGCTTTTACGTGTAATTTCAATGACGCCGCTATGAATTAGGAAGATAACATTTAATATTCATTACCTACTATTCAGTTACCTAGACCCAGTAAATGTTATTAATTGTGGAAGTAACCTTAGTTTTTGTGCCGCTAAAGCAAGTGATTGGTTTAATACATTCCATAATAATAAATCGTCAAGTTTATCGTATGTGTCACGTATATTTTGTTGAAAACATTTTAAAACATGTTTTCAACAATATATCAGTTTTTAAAAAAAATAATTTGCTAGTTTTACTTCTAGATGCTTCGTATATTAAAATAACATTATGACAACGTGATTTTCACAGAATTTATTGAAATATTGGTTAAATCTACTTTTATAATGCTATACGCAGTATATCTAGAGACTAATTCAATGACTTCATTGTAGCCGGCTATGATCACTATTAACCATATTAGTGTAAACATAATGTCAGACTATTTGGTCTATTTGGTTTCTCACCTTATGAGACCGCTTCCCGTCGATAGCAACCACGAAGCCAACGCCGCAGGCTTCGTGCTCGTTCTGTGGGTCGTACAAGCCTTGCTTGCCCGGCCCTTCCCACTCCATACCTGTAACCGACCACATACAGTTCACCATAGTACGATTTCGATTTGGCGCGATCGTGGCACATCTCTCGCTCTCTCTACACTATCTCTCTTCTATATATCATAAATAAAATATTGTCATAACTAGTCCTACATGCGTTTTGGAAGCCTCATACAATCTAAGTACTTCATCCTTTTTTTTCTTGATCTTGATAAAATAATCGCTAGTGTCCAGACCCCACATAATTTTGCGATCCCTGATCTGAAGTATTTGACTTTTGATGCTTTATGATATAACTGCATTAAAATAATTATAACATTTCATTACTAGCCATGAGAGGAACAGACAAGTCAGAGCCAAGTCAGACCGTCATTTAAAAAATAAGGTAATGTGAGAACAAGAAAATTCTATGCCGCTTTACTTGCCAACTAAATATTTAAATTCTGCCTTGGATGTGACACCATATCAAACTTTATGCTAGACATTAGTTCAACCATTTTAATAACTCCATATTCTAGTATGAGATGCAATATTTTATTAAGTTAATTTTAAAACAAAAAAAAAAACCGACTGTACTCCTATGATAACCTGGGGAAGAATACGAATCATGTGATACATAACTCTTCAAAATCGATCAAATCATGTAGGCTACAGCGTAGGTCATAATGGAACAGACATACATTCATAGCGTCAAAAAAACATCACCACCAGTTCGGTAAAAAGTACATTGTTGCAATAAGCTCAGTTCATTATTGTGATAAACTTTCATTATAGTACACAATAGGTCCAGTAATAAAACAATTACAACAGATAAGCCCAGTGTTGAAAATTTACAATGTGCTATTGAGGGTGCATACATATGGGATCATAAATCAAGTTGATTGACTAATTGATTCATTTACTGTATTGCCTAACCCACTAAGCATAAATATAACTGATAAATAGGCTAAAGCAAGACAGAAAACAACTGTCTTAAGCTTATGAAGTCATGCAAATTTGACAAAGGAAAGGTTGGAAATCTTAAACTATTTGTTTCTAATTCCTATAATTCTTTCTTCTTTTCATACAACTGGATAGATGACCTTCGTCATTCCTGACTATTGATCTTTCTAGGTGTTTAGGAATTGAATATTTACTACTATTATAGAAGTCTTAAGAGTCAATTACTCAAACACACATGGTATGCCAAGTCAAAAGGCTACTGCTTTGCTCATTTTGGTAGTAAATATTTTTTTTTTACATTTTTTAACTATTACTATGACATGAGTTACACTAGATTATTCGAAAATATGTTTGCTAGATAACTTCATAGACTTAAACATTATCAATTTGGCCTACAAACATTCAGCGGCCTGTGGCATTCTGGTTCAATGAAATTAGTTTATTTCATAAATATACAATAACATTGGAGTATACACAAAGTAACATAAAATTGATAATATAGTAGTTTACAATAAATTATTTACAAGCAAGAGTATTATTTGTTTAAAGATTTATTCTATGTAGCAAGTCCCAAAAATGTTATTAAAATTGATTTGGTGCAACTCAACGACAGGAACCTGACTTGACTAAACTTTTGTTTGTCTAGCAAGTTTTTTAATGAACTAACCATTGATAATTATTATTAAGGAATATAAGATTCTTAATGATTTTTCATTTCATTTCCAATA
This sequence comes from Papilio glaucus, assembly GCA_000931545.1. NCBI lineage: Eukaryota > Metazoa > Arthropoda > Insecta > Lepidoptera > Papilionidae > Papilio > Papilio glaucus. Next base: position 2,506 of record JWHW01020213.1, read on the forward strand.
TTTACGTGAATACTCATTGATTATTTCAAATAGAGATTTTATCACAAACACACAAACAGGGTGTCAAGGTTTGGGATATAATTTCATTGATTATGGGATCCCAAGCTAGTGGTAGCACCCAGCAATTATCTCTATAGATATTAGGTTTTTTTTTTATTTCAATAGCCTCATGAATCATCCTTGATAAGAAACAATCTGTGGATTTTTATCAAATCTCATCTAAAACATGATCACTAAAATTTGCAGTCTGTGAACATGTTTTAGACACCCCCACCATTAGATTTATTTTTAACATGGATTTTTAAGTTTTTTCATGGCAAAATAGTTTTGTAAAGATTTATGAACAAAATAAAGTATCTTTAAAAATATTAATCATCTCAAGAGTTTTTTGAAACTATTTGAATTACTTTAAATTATTTTGCATATTGAATTCATTAAAAAAAAATTAGAAGAAAACCTAAATATGAGTAAAATATATTCTTTGTACCACTGATTTGGAACTACTTCTGATTTAAAAAAAAGAGTTACAATTTTAAAAAATGGAACAGTGTGCTCTAGGGTTCATATTTTTTTAAATAGTCTCATATATTTGCCCCTGTTACTGTGGCTGGTAGTCTGCCACAGATTGAAATCTGAAAGTTATTCAAAATCTGAAAGTTATTTATAGCTCAATTCTGTTACAGGTCAGTGGACTGTAATATTACAGTACAGTAGTATTCTTAGGTATAAAGAAATTTTCTAAAAATTTTACAGCCCATGTCGAAGAATTTTGATAAAAAGCAGACAAAACTACTTCCGATAAGAACAAATCAAAATAAACTTAATGGTAAGCAAACTACGTTTCATATAAGAGGCAGGCACAGGCTAAGGCAGGTAACCTAAGCGTAAAGCGAATGTTAATTTTATTTCATCCTTTTCACCGTTAACTCGCCTTTGACGAGATTTCTTTATTTTATTTTTTTGGTCTTATGGACTGTTATCTTTTCAAACCTCGTATTGGCACCACTTGAATTACACAGACAGAATACATAAACGTGGAACGCAATACGCCAACTGGGTTTTATGCATTCAAACTTCTTACCTTAGGGTAAGTTCGATTTAGTTATGAAATTGTCTATTGACAACACCACGTCAAGTTCTCACTTTCACTGACTTAACGTGTGTAGTTAACGAAAGTTTTGCGATTTAAGTAAAATCACAATAGAACTGTAACACTGAAAACGCCGGCTATTCGTAGTGACCCCTTACAGTCGACTACAACGGCCGGTGGTGAGCGATAAACTGAAACTGTTTAATTAAATGAACTAGAGACAAGAGAATGAGTGAAACTTACGAATGAAGGTTGGATTGGTATCTGCGCGAATGTTGAAATGGCCACGCTGATTGGTGGAAATATTATTCAGTGTTGTAAGTTAAACAATCTAAAACAGCAGAAATAATGTCTGCGTACTAATTTAATCTATACAGATAAAGTTTTACATTTTAAATTTGAAACGTTTGTTTGTAACATTAAAATAAAATTTCCATACTCAATACACATGTAACTTTAAATTTTCGTGGTTTTTACTATAATAATGTTTGTAAGTAACGGGAACAATACTACGATTATCCTTTTTGAGCTCCCGTTACTAGTAAATGGAGCCTACGATCTTTGTAACAAAGATCATTTACCAGGTGAACTCGAACATTTGTCGATCGTACTGCGGCGGAATGGATATGATTGAAAGCTGAGACCACAATGACACAAAAGGCCGATTGAGGTGCCAATATGGCTACCTTTAACATTTTATCGCACTACCGCATAACTCCAGTCAGCCCGTGACCATGGTGCATGCAACTATGCCACAATATCAGGAACTTAAAAGGCTAATCGTAGTAAGGATCCCGTTTCTTACAAACATTATTTCAATACACATGAGTTACATGCGGTACTTAAAACAAAAATTCAATTTTAATTTTTTTTTGTCTGTCCCTCTGTGTTTTTGTTCCGGGTAAGCTCAAATGGCTATTCTGGTTTTGATGGGACTTTCAAAGGAAAATAGCTGATATATAAAGGAATAACATAGGCTCATTTAATTTGAAAAATCTCAAGGATTCGTCAGGTGCATTATCAGAATTATGTGTACTATATTTATCGGTTCAAGTACACTTTATATGAATTTTCTATATTAGAAAATTCAGTGACAAAATCTTCGGAAAAAAAATACATGCAACTATTTTTACATGGAATTCTTAAAGGGAAGTTATAATGAAGTATTATTATCTTTACTAAATGTTTATAAAATGGTTTAACTCGCGTTCGCGTACAGCGATAGAGGCGGGCGCGGGAATTATTGAATCTCACTCACCCTAGAAGGAGGACCTCCAACTGGTCCAAAATTTGTCCGTACCAATACCTGTGTACGCGAACATAAGCAAACAAGTTTTATAAACATTTAGAAAAAATATCTCATGAAGATTTTAATATTTTTATTATTTATTTAAATAAACTTAAATTTTAAATAAACGATTTAAAAATTAATAATAAATGTAAACGTTCTTTATATGTCATTATAAAACTATATAAGAATCAAAATGTAACTTTGTGTCATATTAATAATTTGTTCGTTTATTTTTCCTCCTAATATTTGTACGATTCAATTTATGGCAACATTGACGTGTCATTGAATTTCACTACTCATTCCGCTATAAAGCAACATACATACATATAGATCAAGTATATTAGATTAGATTTTTGTTATTTTCAATTACTGGGAATGGTATAAAATCAACTTCTTCTATTATTTCTACTAAAAGAACAAACAAAATATTCGGTATTAATTTTTGTTAAGATGTATTTTTTCTAACCGTTCTGTTGCTAACAAAAACACATGAGCGAAACATGGGAAAGCTATTATTAATCTGAATAATATATGAGAGTTATTGGTTATGTATGAACTTAATCATATCCATAGGAAATATTAGACATTGGTCGCAACAAAGACGCAAACAAAATATTTTTTATATTTTGATAAATTGTTGTGTTCCAAAATACGCGTGACGAAAAGTCTAGTGTGGTAAAATGCATCACCATATTTTTTTTTGTGATTGCTAGTTCAATTATAACATACTTAATAATCAAAAATTTGAAAATAATAATTTGCATAGTTTTAACCTTTCATTTTAAAAGAATTGAAATACAAGAGGAAATTTTCTGCAAGTACAGTGAGTGTACTCCTTTACACCTTAACAATAATTTCATTCACAACACCTTCATTCAATCGTAATCAAATGTTTATATTCAGTCTACGATCTTAGCGCGACCGAGTTGGACGTAGAGGAAAAGTAAAAATTCTCGTTTAATTCTGCGAAACAATTTTTTAAATTTAATTTTAATAAATTTCTACATAGTGTTCGCAACAAGAAATCTACGAATAAAAAATCGTTAGTTGCTTGAATAAAATTTTGTTCTGAAAAAAAATTACGAGAAGTTTACATAAAAAAAATCACTTTCGCTTATAAAATTATAATTACCTTCGGTTTTATTAAATACAAAGTATATAAGATGAGTTTTAGCTGTTTGAGAAATGTCGCGAGGTGTGGTACTGGTATGGTGAAAGTCTCCCCATCGAGCGTGTTGGTTTCGAAACTCTGGGGACCTTGTGTTGTAAGGGAAGTGCACACAAGCGGCGCGCCGCACGCAGCCGTCAGTCAACAGAACACGAAGCCCGACTGGAACCGAGCCGTTAGCGAGGCCGAGAAGATCGTTGGCTACCCTACGTCCTTCCTCAGCTTACGATGGGTGCTGAGCGATGAGATCGCGAACGTCGCTCTCCATCTTAGGAAATTGGTTGGCAGTAATCATCCTCTATTGAAAACAGCAAAGTATGTATCCTAACATTTCCGTTTTTAATTCTTATTCTTAACTAAGCGCCTATCGGAGCAGGATTGTCATCAGATAGTAACTTATATACTAGTTCATCACAATTTCATGCTTGGCAGTAGTCCACGTGCAACACTAAGTGATCTTCCTGAGACATTAGATGCTATGTCGCTTCATTGATGGCACCCTTATTGACAGGATCCCACAGTAACGGCAACAGAAATATATCACTTGTGAAAAATTCAAGTGTCTGTATCACAGTTCCTGAGACACAGCCTGGTGACAGACGAACAGACAAACGGACATCGGAGGCTTAGTAATAGGGTTCCCGTTTTAACCTTTGGGTTAGGAAACCTAAAATCTTTTAAAATAAAGACAATAAATGAATTAATTAAACAGATTATTTTACTTTCGTATCATAAAATACATAAAAAAATACAATACACAGATCGACGATACACACAATAAAAGTATTTACCGTATATAGGAACGTAATTCACTCTCACGCGATGTTTTGCGTTTGTGTTTTATTGAGAATAAGTTAGACACAGAACAACAAACACGCAAACCTGAAGCAGGTTTCCAACTTTACTTGATGACACATGATTTCTTATTACAAACCAGCAATTAAAATTATCGTCACACACTGCAATTTACCTACTAGGTTTAGGAATAGGTTTGACGGTCCTATACGGGAATAGGAAACCGTTAAATTTATTCATGGCTACTACAGAAATACAGATTTATTTATAATTAAATAATTACTGATAAGCAAACACATTATAAATTAAAACAGTTGATAAAGGGTAATTTAAGCTACAACCAATTAATAACAGAAATTAAAATAAGTCGATAAATAAACTATAAAAACTAAAAAATCTTTAAGAAACTTTTAAATATCTAATCAAAAAATTTCAATTTAAAAATTTCTCGACACTATAAAAAGCCTTCTCGATAAGCCAAGACTTTAATCTAGCCGCTGTGACGTGGTCCGGCAGTCTGTATTATTTTTACCATTATTAGTAGCGTGCAAAGTCTACTGTTTCTCGATCAAAAAAATATAATGTTTGTATTGAAATCACTAAGCGAGGTATATTTATCATCTCATAGGCAACGAACGCAGATGCTCTGTAAAACAGGATTTTATATTTTGAAACACCTTCGCGATATTTTCACGGTGTGTTTTCTAGACAGAATAAGTACTGGCCTCGTGATGTAATTATCTTAATGGATGCAAATGCTACGCAATGTGTGTACGCAATAGATTTCCTAAGTCCGATGAATGGATGGATAGAATCATTAGGGTTGCGCACACTGAAGTTGTCTATGCGTGTAGGTTATGTTTAACAACTCCATTCGCTTTCTATACCCAAGTTTCTTTCCTTAAAGATATACAACAGACGTAGGCTTCATAAACTTGTAAATTCTTGTACTCAAAGCCCCTGAATTTGAAATTGTAAATTTCCCATAACCTAAAAAAACAGTAGCCCTGCAATTAATATTAACCACAGGAATCCTATGCTGAAGGAATACTATCCTGGGTAGAAAAAGGTAGAATAATATATTAATTAAAATATATTATAGTAATTAAAAGCGGATCTAAGACGACTAACATCTTAAAGTTATATGTGGGTGTATAAAAACGGTCTTTAGGAATAATTTCTATTTTTAAACCTGTATAGCACTGCGGAGGCGTTACCTTTACCCTCTGAGGAACGTCCTGCGTCTGTAGCTGAATTAATCTATACATATAATAAAAATGTAACTGATCGCTGTCTGTACATGGAAGATATTTGAGAAAAACTATTCTTGGGCGCCTTTATAAACGCAATAAAACCCAAAACAATTATTATTACAATTTTTTTCTGTATGTCTGTTTGTGCGTTTATGCGCGCTAATCTCAGAAACGGCTTAACCGATTTGTATGCGGTTTTCACTAAACATAACATTTATGGTTTGTTTTATCTCAATCGGTTTATAAACAAAAAGATTATATCAATTTGAAGAACCATGGCAAACATTTGTTCGATAAAAATGCTATAAAATAGAGTACTCTATAATATTACTATTAAGTAGGTAATATCATTTCGTTTATGTAAACTTGCAGGGCGGGTGAAACCGCGGGGCACTGCTAGTAATTACATAAATGTATGTGTACAGTATATATGTATTCATGTAGATTAAATAGCGTTATTTTTCAACAGACAACATTCTTATGTTTATTGAATCACGATGCATTTGTGTTTTTTTCTTCACAAAGCAGATTTCTCCTTCAGCCGCATTCGCGCGTTCTCTTTCATTGTTTGCAGAGCGGCGTACTTGTGTAAATCTCAAGCGTAATTAAAAATTTACGATTAAAGTTGTATTGTAAGATACAAGGCTATAACTTTTATAATAATTTAACATGTTTTTGATTTACAGAACATTTTCGAATAAAAATAACACTTTATTATGTTTTCGGAATTAAGAAATCAAAAGTTTGCGTTGATACTTCCTGACTATAAGTTCAAGAAAAGACATAGTTCAGGGATACTGTCAGTTACTGGTTCAATTCGAATAAGCTTTTAAAAAGAGCGTTAAGAAAATTAAATAAATAACCACCACAGACTATACGATTTGTAAAAGAAAAAAACTTAAATGGTATTCAAAAACCTATCTATTATTTCTTTAATATCTGTTGATATAATTAGGTTTGGTAAATTAGAAACGTTGACCTTAAGCATCTGTAAAGTGAAAGTTTGCCAGTGTAACGAACGTTTAGAACTGACCATGGACCATGAACGACCTTTGTTTGACCTTTCACAAGAATCAAGAATGTAAATATATGTATGTATACATATAGAGAATCATGTAAAAATTAAGCAAATTCGCTAAATATTTTCCATTATATATAAATTTTGAAATGTTATATTAGAGTTATCCCAAGACAGCTGACGTCATAAGGTGCACTGCGTTATAAATGTAATTTAAAAAGCTGCGTTTTAAGAGTTTTGTTCTGACTGTATTAATACAATAATATTTTTTCATCCAAGAAAAAGAAGAAACTGACTGACTTATATCAAAGCACAGCCCAAACTGTGTCTAGAGCACAGAGTTTTCGGTTATTACTTAGCCTACCACTAAAAATATTTTTTCGAAATTCATAATCAAAACATCTAAAGTAGGAGATAAAAATTTTAATGGAGAAAATCCCCGCGCGAATCCGGGGCGTGTCACTAGTCTTCTATAAACATTTCGCATAACTTTTAAAAATTTCACTCGAGAGATGACAATGATGCATGTCATCGACTCGGCACAGATTCAGTGGACAACTTGCAGAACCAGTTGGTAAAGTAGTTCGCAAAAACTCGTCGATACGGTGCAAGTACATATAGACTATGTGACTTATAAGTCGTCTAGTGCAGAACGTAACTGGCTTTTACATCAGGGCTTAGGTTTCCCATGTTTTTATACAATGTAGTCTAAATTGTAATAAATATTATAATATCAACTTATTTCTTCCTGTATGGGTTCATTTTTTTTCTTACTACAAGAAAATGGCCATCTATAGCGCCTGATTTTAGTTATTTCGGCTTACTACGTGGAATTCAACAGTATCAGTTTACCTAGTTAAAAAGTGGCAGAAAAACAATTCTTCTAACGGTACTATAGTTTTAAATAATACCTTTGTTGTCAGGAACTTGATCTACAATGGCAAGAACAACATGCAGGCGTGGGGCCTCATCGTGCTGCTGGTGTCCAAGGCGGCCGGACACAGCCCCGAGATACCGGACATGGAGCAGGACAAGGCCGCCGGGGTGCTGCACAGGTACTAGATTCTTTTTAGGGACACTACTAATTACAAGGAGTTAAATGAACTAAAAATGGTGTCATAACATGACTCCAAAATCGCCTTATTATTCACAATTTGACGTATCATGTCTCGATAGTTAATAAACTGTTGAACTCAAACCTTTTTTATAATTTGACTTTTAGTTCCTTTAATTGTAACATATCTTTCTAAACGTGTAGCCAACGTGCGCTAGCGGAGGTCACGGAGATGATCCGCACGTCGCACCTGGTGCACAAGGGGCTGGTGAACATGAACGCGCCGCAGATGGGCCCCGGCGACCCGGACGACATGATGTTCGGCAACAAGATCGCGCTGCTCGGCGGCGACTACCTGCTCGCCAATTCCTGTTCAGAACTCGCCAATCTTAGGTAAGATCATTAGATAAGTCTCTTGTAAGGAGCCTATGAGTTTGTGCTTCCGTCACCTCAGCATTGCAACAGACGCAACGCCAGTCATTCAGTGCCCACATTCATGTCTCGGTTCAAACTACTTTAGCAGTACTTGCGAAATCTCCTTGCCGGCTCTTTCGATTTCGTCGCAACGTGCGTTCGAATGGTCTTTATTGTTAGATTTTCGACTCTATGTTTGAGTATTAATTGAGCCTCATTTGTTCTGTGAGGCGAAACACTTCACTGTTCGGGCGCACACTTTATATGCAAGCTTCATGAATTTGAGGTCCAGTACTACGTCTAATAAAATTGTTATTTGTTCGCCTGTGGGAACATTAGCAATCTTCTTGTCCGTAGAAATTAACATATAAAATAAAAACGACCTTAAAGAAGATACATGAACAACTTATGTCGTGCAAAATTACTAAAAAGTAAGTAGTAAAAGAAAACAAAACATAAAAACATTATAAAAGATAACATATAGGTACGTTCGTATACGACATGGTAAGATCAGTCTTGTAACGGTACTATTAAAAATAAGTATATTAAAAATAATAACAGTTTTTGGAATTTAAAAAACAGGAATTTGTATGCCCATTTAAAAGCGTCCGAGTCGCACTATCATCCGCTTTCGAAAACCGGTTGCAAATTGTTGAATTACATTATCCCAGAATTTGTACTGCCGTCGTTAGGATGCTTGTTAGAGATTTTTTGTTAAACTGCTATGAATTTTTTTGTTCTTAATTTAATAAAATAAAAAATGGAGTGTAAGCGCCTTATCCCCCCTTCTTGAGTTAAAATACTTCATAGAATAACACATTCTTGTCGATCCCCCGCGAAAAGTGCATCACTTCATCACACATCCCCCACTTAATACAAAAAGGGATAAAAAAGCATATTCCCAATAGTTCTTATGTTTACAAAAATACTTGAAAATTTGCATTATTTACATATTTTTTTTTAATCTTGAACTTCAGCGATCTTTGACACTTGTAGACTTAAACAAAATCAGGAGAAAACTTGGACGACTAATTAGTCACTTGTTATCGTCCGTACTTCCCCTCTCATTATATGACCATACAGAACTGAAATCAGATTGAAAGGTCTGTATCATTTGCAACAACTTCCTCAACTTTAACTTAAGTGTATCAGTGTTTTAACTTATTAAGTGACCTTTGGATAATACACACATGACGTAGGTTACTTTTAGTATTTCCCATAAATGCTTTTTACAGGAAAGAGTATACAGAAAGGTTAAAGTAACTGACTGATCACGATGTCCGGTTCGCCTTTAGTGTGGGCATAGGGTTCAAAGACGACGTATACGGCAATGACAACATTCTCCAGATACCTCCGATATGTCGTTGGCTTATTTTTAACGAGCCTTTATTAATTGTACAACAACCTCTTGTATTCAAACTGTTTTTAAGACCTTTTCACACTTATTGTCAGATTTACTGTATACAATAATAAAAACAACTATAGTTGTTATCAATTTTGTCTGTATAATCTTACATTTTTATCACGTCTCAAAACATGTTAGGTACCTAATTAACATTTAAGCGAGGGATATTTAAGAGGAATATTAACTTTATAACTTCGGTAAATTAAATTGGCACAAGCTGGACAGTTATTCCAGTTCAGTTGATTCCATAACTGTCACATTCCACTGACAGATTGACTGACGCCTAAACCATCATCTTTGACGAATCGTATGAAGTGCAAAGTTCTAAAAATGGAACTTTTTAAAAATGGAAATGGAAATTTTCTAAAAATGGACATTTCGTTGTTTTATTTCTTAATTCATGGTTTAAAAACGACTTATAAAATAAAATGTCCATGTAGTTAATGTCTGACTGATGTGGAATGGCTCTTAAATTTTACTGTTCTTCGTATAAATGGTGTCAGAATTATTAATAGTTTTAATTGACTGATTAATTCTGATTATTATTTAACGTTTCGCCGGCTTTTTACCGCTGGACAAGCTTCCGGAGGCATTTATTTAAATCTTTTTCTGACCTTCTACGTTAAAAGAATAATATATGGGTAGAACTGCGTTGATCGATTAGTGAAACTCTTTAATGTGTACATTTTTTTAAAGCGAGGATATGCCTACGCATATCCGCCCTAGCGGAGGAAAGTGCAGGTTTTGTCGTACTCGCACCAAGCGTCCCTCAGTGACCGTCGCCAAGGCAACTCTATCCCTAGAGACGAGCCTCCTGAGTTCTCTTTCAGAAAGGCGCACTGGAACACCAAGTGCGCGAACACGACTTTACTCATTCAGGGTTCACATCAGGATTCGGCAGAATCCGTCACTTGGAGGCCAGAAAAGCGAGTATCCTTCTCAGCCCCTAGCACCGACCGCAAATCGGCCGCAACCGGTGGGGCTACCAGCGCGAGGGATAAGCGTGTCCCTTTTCCCCTAGCAGCCACACCGTTAGGGATTGGGAGAGTGGCTCAACGCAATACCAGCGCTCCTCTTCCTCCGCGACTCCACCTCCATGGTCCGGTATGGGATCCCGGTCTATCAATCTCAGTAGACCACCAGCGCGATCAATATTAAGATAAACTCCAGAGGAGGCCTATTCGTATCTCTATCAGAAGTAGAATATACATTTAATGTAATTTATAACCCATTTGTTTTTTATTTGACTGATATTATCAAAGTAAAAATAATTTAAATGTTATCATGTAACATCTATAAACTGGTATTTATTACATTTACACTCATCGAACTTATAATTACATATTAATGACAATGTCAATTCAGCACAGTTAATATTAAATAAATTGAATAAGTTTTGATAGAATTTGTCGTTAGTGACGATAAGACAAGCGTAAACAACGTTATAACCTATAAAATGATAATTATGTTTTCAATTTAAACGTATTCATTGTACCGTAAAGGGAATTGGTGCATTCAGATACGGTATTTTAAAATTACTTGATTTTTCTCGTGATGAAAGTATATTTTGATGTGCATACATACTGTTATTATATTTAAATCAAACAATGAACTTTCTCTAGAATCGAGGTTGGTTATATATTCGTAAATTACTTGAGAAATTTAATTATGTAGACCAAATCACTCTGCGATGAAGTCTCATGTTAATTTTGTACCAGATTTAAGATTCTGGCACGAAAACAAAAGCTTATTGTGGATTTATATTCGTCTGTTACTAAAACATGTTGTTTTATATACAATGTATTACAACAATTGAGAGAAAAATTTGATCGTGTCATTAGTACCAGAACATTTTTTTTAATGTTTGTTTTCTTTTTAAAGACAAAGGTTCGATGACGAAGAAATAAAAGACTCTACCTACCAAAACACATTTGTCTTTTTTGAAAATCGATTTCAATTTTTATCATGTTGGCAGCATTGTTACAATGCCAGTATGACCACGATAATGACAATAACATTGTAACCACTTTTTGTATTGTAACGCACTTCTAATAGTGTTTAATTGCACGCTAATAGATTATAAATGCGAATTGAATTGCACATAACGCATTCAGCATTAAAGCCTGTTGCGATAAGCGTGCGGTTTTGGTCGCACGCACAAGTACTAGTTTGAGTTGTTTGAGCCTCCTACGGATCGTGAAAGTCGGACCTCTTTCGCAAACTTGTTTCTGTTGACGGTACTTCTGTGAAGTTCCATTCAAGTCATGTTACATCTCTTAATCAAAGGAAACGAGCTTTTTCATTATACATATTTTTATAGCGGTGCGGCGATCATTAGGGAAGCCCTAGGTGCAGTAGTGGACGACTATCGCCTGAAAAGAAAGAGACAGAGTCTAGGTCGTTGTAGATTAATAGTATTTCTTGTGTAATCGCAATACTAAAATATTTTGTCTATATTTTTTAGAGACATTTATTTTGTTCAGATTCGTACAGCCAGTAAAAAAGGTACCAGGGTATATTGGTCATGTCCTCTTTCGGGGAAAACGACGAAGAAATAAAATAGAACTTCAAAGAACTTCACCGGTCGTGTACCAATCGTACAAAACAAAAGTCTTCGCGATACAGCCTGACCTTACATTTGATAAAAAAAATGTTGACTTTCAAGTTTTTATTCGAATCTTAAATCAGTATCATTTTTATGATAATGAATGATGTTACGAGTAGAGGTTATGACAATGCGTTGGCACGAATTCATTTCTCAATATGTAAATTGACAATTAAAATTGGTAAAACATGTTTTTACAAGCTTATATTTTACTTTTTGATATGCCCACCCATACTATTCTTTAAATAAATATGGACTTGTACGCACTAGCCTGGCTTGTTTTTCGATATAACACATTGGCACTACAAGGGTAACGCTATCGCACACTTCATAGAAAAGAGGAGTGTTTCTGTATAATTGTTCCTAGTATAAATTCATTACTAATTAAAGAAGGCTTTTTTCTAATATGATTATGCCCTTACCTCCTATAATATGATAATTATAGGAGGTAAGGGTTTATCAGGGGAGGGGATGAAAAGAAAAAGGATAGTCCTTGTTTTTCTTATCTCCTCCTCTTTCCATTGATTTTAACAGTGGTAGAGCTCGCAACAACGACATCTGTTGCATGAATGGGTTCGCTCGACCGGTGAAATACCACGACCTCACGGAAGACAGGCGTGAAGTAAAAGTATTCTGCGATTCGTCTTAGAAGTGACGTGCCGGAGGCCTAATTCTAGTCCTCTTCCTCTGCTCGTCCTTTGATAATAAGGAAGGTATGGGAAAGGGAAGAGGACTTGATGGTGGAGAGGACGAATAGGAAAGGAAAATAACCATTTTCTGTTAATGCCCTCCTCTGACCATAAAGCGGTCACTTAGTACTGGGTGAACCACTTGCTCATTTGCCATCTGCTGCTATAAAGAATTTTTTTTCTGAATGGCGAATGGAGATACTATAAATGGTACAGTAAATTAGTATGCTATATGATAATTGGAAAGAAAATTAACATAAAAATTTACGAACAAACATTCGTGGAGGTATAAAACAGAGTTTAATAAAATTTACATCCGTAAAAGTAATTACTGTACACCTGCACGCACAACATTTTTATAATCCTCATATTGTAGGAAGAGAGGAAGCCATGATATAAGCATATGCATATGTCTTATTACTGCACGAATGGTTCTCATGAAAAACTTGTAATTGTTGTTAATTTATATTTATTTATCGAAGATTGAAGTGATAATGGAGGGTCCATTATCACTTGCCAAGGTTTATGGCTGGAGTATGGCGACAGTGCCGCCCTCTGTTAATTGGGTAGCCTTTATTTTAACACAAACTTCAAGCTCTACTTGTATCTGACAATGTAACAATCCCAAATTAATTGGAAAATTTGTCTATTTATGGCCGATGACAATATTTTTCACGTCTGTTTTTCTTCTATCTTTGTTACACAACTGTACTAATTATTTTTAGACGATTAAAAAAATAGTCACAATGTCACACGTTAATGTCTTTTATAGGGTAAGACTTTTTTTAAAGCTATGTAATGTGTTACGATTTATGTTGTCAGGGCCAATGGATTTAAACTAAAGTGCTTGTTATCAATATGTATTTCTTATTGCCAGTATTCTAAATGCTCTTTTAACTACAAGCTTTTCATGGCAATGTAGACGATGTAAAATATACGTTGGTGTTCAAATAAGACTCAGATTCGTTTGTGTTGCAGATAAAACTGCATATTAACGAATTTTAGTACTTATTTGAGTACGTTCTAATTCTGTAGCTTACGGTGTATGTAAGATATAATTAGAAGATAATATTAAAATTGTAGTTTTCTTTTTTAAATTTGCAGTCTCTTCCCAACGGGTAACTTTGTAAACAAGTATATGTCTAATTGTTTATATAATTTGTCACAGGAACCAAGAGTTGGTGGAGCTCATGTCGTCTGCTGTGCGAGACCTGGCCGAGGCGGAGTTTTTGGGGGAGCGCGACGAGCAGAACAATCCTCTCCCCTCCCGTCCTTTGCCTAATGACCATACGGAGGCACCTTTAGGTATATATAATGTCTTATTATAATGAACTAGTGTTTAAGCATAACACCACAACGATGTTAAATGTGTATGCGACCGAATGGTTAGTAGCCTTTCCACCATTCTCCGGTATTTCGTTCCGATTATACCAATGTCATAATCGGACTGAAATACTGATGTCGGCAATTTGTTCCATTCCTTTAGTGTACGCAAAGTGACCGAAGGTTTAAATCACTTCGTTCGAACGCGAGGTATACCCACATCGAAAGGATTGCGATTAGCAGAGAAGCGTCCGATTGTAGAATAGAAGATGATAAAATTAAATTGTGTAATTCCTGTGCAAACTCCCCAAATGGTAATGGTTCTGTATCCACTTAGATTTTAATTTATTAGTAGATGTGTAGGAGCGGTCTTTGTTCAAACGCAGCGGCCGTGAGTCAGCTACCCGGTCGACTTTCACTCCGGTATTCGGGTGTGCAGCGCGCAGCCGGCTGCGATCGCTAATGTTATCATTAGCGATTCAACAAAGCTGTGCACGTAACGGAATGATTATAATGCTACCAAAACTTAACGTTTGGATTTATGTTTAGAAGATATACATACATATATACCACATTAGTTAGCCGCACAATATTTTTCCGTTGCTATAAAAGCTGAGATAATTTTACATGTGCAAATCCTTTATTATTTCTCCAGTTAAAGTTGGAGCTGGCGGTAAATCAAATACTGAAGGATGAAAGAGCCTTATAAACGTATATATAAAAATCGGACAAGTTACGTAAGTTAAACTACAGGTTGCGCCTATAGAAACTTGACAAATTAATTCCATGTTTAACAAATTCAATTGTTACTCAAGACTTAGATGTTGCATAAAAATCAATTTATTTCATGTCTTTGTGTCAGAGAAATCCTCTAATTTTGTAGATAAGTACAGTAAAGAAGTTTGTAATATTATTACCTGAGACATCAAGGTGGCATGAACTAAAACATGACGACATTGTAAAAAAGGTGGTAGACTGTCATAAGGGTACGTACGTTACGGCAAGGTTAGCTGCCAGTGCCAGAAGTGAATATGAGTTTAAAAAAATGGCTTTCGGACGACGGATTCCCCGAAATTTAAAATAAAGTCTATAGCTGCGGTTGTCAATACCATTGGTTGTTTTTAAAGAATATATGGTTGAACTAGACGTTTTTTATATCTATTGATTGCGTTAAAAAAAGGAAATTTGTGTAAATCTTTCTAAATTGATGTGAAACATTCATTGGCGCGCCTCGGCAATAAAGTCCTTCGTATGCCGTGACAGAAAACGGTTTGACGCTCTCTTATGGCGTGACGCCCCCATTCCCTCCGTCGTGGCATCCCTCTTGACGCCCTTTGTGTACGCGTGCATGCTATACACTTCGTTGCTTCTAAGTATGAGCTGCTTACTATTTTTATATTATTGGAAATTTCAAACTTCACTGTTTATCTCCAAGTATTTTTTATCTGTACATCTCCCTGCCCTTTATTTTCGGTAAACCGTTACGCTCGAGCGGTTTCTATTTGTATAGGAATTAATGTGACATCGCGCACACATCCGCGATCCGTGTCAATATGCCGACCTGTTGTCTGCACAGAGTACTTACACTATAGAGAGTGCGATATATTATATAGGTATACGGGCATATTATAAAATTTATTAAAAAGTCATTCCAGCTTTTTTTATTTTGAGTAAGCGCCTTCTTGTAAATATTTTTATTACAGTTGAAAGTTAAAGTAAATAAAAGAGTGTAAACTCTGTGTATCACTACTCTGTATCAAAGCACAGTGACACGGAAAGTAAGATATGTTGAAGACGACATCGGCGGGGTTTCGCTTTTACGCGTGACAAGGTTTGATGTCACATAGATTAAAACAGAATACGCAACACTAAGATAATATTATCTTATTGTGTGTAGATAGATTATGTCAGCTTATTTGTATTTCATAATAAACTTTAAGTTTCCATAGATTATGATGTTTTACGAAACTATACTTGGCTGTACAAATATTAAATCTTAAAGACTATCTTTAGTTAAAAAAGCAGTAAGTGAAATGAAAGTTTTACGTTCAAGTCATAAATTAACATCTAAAATCCTAAAATAAAATATTTTTTTTTCTATTTTTTTTTCCTCTGTCCATTAAACTTATGGCTTTACTTTATAAAAATAATAATTGAAGTGAAAACTTCTTCAGTTGAGTTAAACGATATTTGGTAGTGGAAAACCTTATGGATGCGCGTGTACAACATGCTCAACATTAGCAACACGCGCCAACATCATGCTTATTTGAATTTGGAACAGTTTCGACGAACTTTTTTTCATTTATTTACTTGTATTCAATTTTACCCTACCCTCTCTCGGAGGGAAGGCCTGTGTCCCTGCAGTGGGGAAACATAATAAAAAAGGCTAATTAATTATTATTCAATTTTGAATTTTATTGTTAAGAAACAAGGGTTTATTTTTGTTGATTATTTATTTATATTTGAACTATTGTCGCGCCTTCCCACCTGTTTTGATTTTTCACTTCTGTAGCTGGTCCTTATGACTGTTTTTTTATTTGACAGATAGCCTCGTAATTAGCGAATATATAAAAAAGTGTCTCGTAATCATCCCATAGCACGTTATACGCATAGTTTAGATTCAGGAAAAACCTGCGTAACGTGTGGTCGTTTCGCCCATTAAAATTCTCCATTGTGTTCCATCGTAAGGAACTAAGTCGACCGCGCCCTGAATGCAAGCTGCGCGCATCACGAATACAAATACTCGGACAGGGCATCGCTATTCTCGTAGCATGTATGACTACGATTTTATTTACTCACAAGATATACAAACTATGTTATGTTCTTTGGCTTTGGAGATATATGTCTATATCGAATGTTTTAGAAAGCTGACAATGAACATCACTGATTTTCCGTGTCGGTGAAAGGTTTTCTAGTAATGCAGATGTAGTCTGTTTGTTTCCACTGGCGTATAAACATGTCTCGATACAAGGTTTCTCTCTATCTTTCTCTCTAAAAAAATTGAGACGACGATATGTTTTGTGTGAATGTTTTCGGCAGTTTAAACCTACGGTCAGTTGATTAAATCGTGCGTTCTACATCTCCTCGTCGCTGTGACGTTACCATCTAATAAAAGCCCACGAATACCTGTAGGTAACGTTTGAAGTCCATGACTATTCTTAACCTTTTAAAATTCAATCATAATTCATTAAAGTTTATACTTTTTTTTAGGATTTTTTTTGTATTTGCCTTTAAATGTTTTGAACGCATTATATTGAATTTTTCAATTGAAAATTAATAAGCATATATCAAATGAAAAAAACTTTAAACTTAAGATCTATCTTGAGAAAAGTACGCGACTTAGTTGCGAGTAAGAGAGTACTCTATTCGACAGAACAAAATTAAGGACTTCTTCAAATTTTAATCTTATAGGCATACGTCACGGCATCTTATAGGCGGACGTATAATATTTCTTATATAATATGTTTCGTTCACTAACCATTCTGTATTTCATACATTCTTTACAGATTTACATAACATATATACATATATTTATTGGTACGAATAAACCGGTTTTTCGAACGCACATATTTCCCACTACGTTCGGATAATCAACGCTACTCTACTATCCATAGTTTCCTATTTGAGTTAACAATGATCAATACAGAACATGTCTTGAATGTGTAATTATAGGTAACTTTAAAAGAAGACGCTTTTGTGTACATATTAATGTAGTGAGACAGCTTTAACCGGTTATTGAACGAAATCATTTTTTTCTAAAAGGTTACTATTTTTAATTCTAAGTTAACTCACTTCTGTTTTATGGAAGGACACGGAAAAAAAGCGAGCGATTTACCTGATATAAAGAGATCCGCTACCCATAGAAATCTGTAGTACTCATGCTTATGTGTGAGTGCAGATGTTTATATTGTACAGAGTAGGGGGATGGATAAATAAAATAGGAGTAGAAG
>JWHW01020213.1:21005-38588 GCA_000931545.1 Papilio glaucus
TTATTATAGTGTTATATCAGATTTAGAAAAATCAAGTTTCAAATACCATATAAAAGTTTAATCTCTCCCTAATATAATTTCATAATATGTATTCTTTTATTTTTTATTTGACGTTTCTCAGAAATGGATTGTTTGTGCATTCACAGGGCTACCTATTCGGCTGCCACTTGGCGCTGGCGTGGCAGGCGTTCCTCGACCTGGAGGCGTTCTCCGGGCCGGAGCCGCGCAGCTTCTCGCTGGTGGGCGCGCCGCTCGCCTTCACACTGCAGGCTCGCCCCGACCTGTACGAGCTCATCGAGCAGGGCCGCCGCAGCGTGCACGACGTCGACTACCACGCGGTCAGTGCACACAATGCCACAGGCCACATTTGCAATAATTTGTTGTGCAGTAAGAGACAAACGAGCAAACGGGTCATCGTCAAGTCGATGTTATGTTGATCTTTTTAGGGGGAAGAAGATACGGAAAAGAAGACGTGGAAAGATTGAGAAGTAGAGTAGCAAAGGTTAAGAAGGAAGGAGCCTATAACATAACAGCTTCACATTATAGTAGTATATGTATAATAATTTTTCTTCTTGATTGTAAGTGTGGTGTAAGTGATTATAAATAATTATCTATAATTATATAGAAATAAACTGTATGCTGCCTTAACATATAATATCTTCAGTGTTGGGGAAACATAGAGTTTTCGTCCGTGGGTACTTCAAGGTCGACATGGGTCACCTCTTAATACTTGTGATTGTGCTAGCTTATTCCCTAGGGGAAAAAGTATTTTAGAGCTTTAAAATGAATATAACATAGTAAAGGTGTGTGTTTCTTTCGGTGCAGTTGTACCAGGCGGTGCTGGAGGGCGACGGAATCGAGCAGACGAAGCAGCTGCAGCGCGAGCACATCGGCGCCGCGTGCGACGTGCTCGACAGCTTCCCCAACTGCGACGCGCGCACCGCGCTCGCCAACATCATCGTCGCCATGCACCCCTGAACTACAACACTACGGCAATGTTAGACGTTAGATTTAATTATATCTATGGTATTAACTGAAGCATCAACAATATCTAACGGTTGCAGGTACTGTTTGCAAAAAAAAAAGCACAAGCAGTCATAAGGACTGCCGACAGAAGTAAAAACTCAAACAGGCGCGACTGTAGTTCAAAAATAAACCCTTGTATCTCAACATTAAAATTCAAAATTGAGTACAAGAAAAATAAATGAAAAAAGTTTGTCCACTTCCAAATTCAAATAGCATGTCGAGCATGTCGATTTTACGAATCTTTAATTTTCCCCTACCAAATATCGTCTAACGCGCCTAAAGAAGTTATCACTTCAAAAAACAGGCAAATGGAGACAGTTGATTGATATTAAGCGACCGTTACAATCAAAATAACTGTAGATGTGTTGCCGACACTTGTGTAAGGCAAAGTAAAACAACAAGAACATGACAAGGGATTCTGTTTCCCGTCAACATATCTAGCTAGCGAAAAACAGGAATCATTGTAATTCACTAAACGAAAATAGGGAATATATAAGATGTCTGATTTTTTGATCACACCTAAGAATTTGACTCACGTCGTCCATTTTATGTAATGGTCCTTTAAACACCATTCTACATTCTCTTAGTCACTATACTAAAATTATCTCATATAAAAAATACATAACGTAACTAAAAAAACTAAAAATTGACGGTTTAAGATTTGACCATATTCGAATAACTAGGTCCAATATATGATCTATCGTGCTTCATAGTGTTTCAACGTGTTATTTGCAATTTTAATACCATAGATATTAGTGTAATGTGGTGCTAATTGACATTAAGTGAGTAATTCAACTTTTGTATAGTTTTATTCTTGTAAAAATCAAAAATGTCAAACCTTAAGACGAATTTATTACAAGAAATAAGATGCTCAAAATGAAATCATCTTGGTTATATATTAAGTAATAAAATATTATTTAAGAAAGCCTTGAAAGCAAATAATGTGTCACAATGGTATACAGCCTTAATCGTTGGAGAGAATGACAATAAGGGTCTGACTGAAACCTCTACAACTGAATTTATTTGTTTGTGTGTTGCGACAAGGCCCGACCCTTGTCGTGTTCAAAAACGATATTCTGCTGATAATAATTAAAGTTTTCTTATATGCGAATTGTGTTTAAAAATCATATGTATATTTTTACTTCAAGTTACTTGTTAAAATTTAAAATGTTTTTTTTTAATTAAGTACTAAAATTTTAATAAAAAAATTTAAAATCAAGGAATATGTAATAATTTTTATATAGAAAAAAATTTTTCGACTCTATCTACTTACTGGAAAAACTTAAAAAAAGATATGAAAATTAAAATCATAACGGATAGGTGCCTGATATAAAACAGACACACCAATGTTATGTTCTATTTATGTGTAGAACAACTTCAGATTAAGCTAAGTAAACTTCATGAATAGTAAGTTATAATAATATTACCATTCATGTGGTGTCGGCACGGTATTGTAGTCGATACTGTATATGTAAGTTTTGGCTACTAAACTAAATGAGAAATGTTACCAAAAAGGTGCTAAAATAATAACTTTAATTTTTAAGCTCTCATAAATAAGATCTGTTAATATTACTTTTTAATTCCAATTACTTTTTTGTAATATTATTTTTTTTATATGTTTTAAAGTTATATCAACGTAGAATTTATTTCTTAATTAATTCAACTTGATGACGAATTTGTTTTTATAATATTTGTTGTTACCATAAAAGTTAATTTTATAATCTATTTTAGAATATAGGAAATGAGTACATCGTTTTTGGTTGTATTAGTTTTTTAAGTTCTGTATTCTTCTTGATAACAAGTATAGAGTAAAATATGTAAGTAATTTCCGTTATTCATATAATACAGAATTTAAATTTAAACATTATTTTTACAATTCTTTTCTTTTTTTCCTTTTTTAAAAACTACAACAAATTTTCGATATTAAACGACAAATCAGTTTTAAATTATTGCGAAAAATCATTCAATTGCATGACATTTTAACTATCTTTATAACACACCACAAAATCTGTTAAAACTATTTTTACTGCAACAAAGCAAACTTCAATATAGGCAGAAGTATTTGTAACACAGTGTAAGTTATAACTTTAAACAGTTTAAGTTTGATCCATTAATCTTTCCCGTCCAACATATTAATAAAGACTTATTAGTTATAATACTTGTATACTTACTTTTCTATTTAAATAAATTTTATATCACTTAATAATTGTATTGTTTTATTAGAAAATCCTTTATTATATAAATTTAACAGTTGTCTTCAATAACTAGAACTTTTTGCATTGTAATGCAAAAAAGTGCGTGTACAATTATCAGAAATAAGGACATACGTTTAGTTTGCACAGTTGCAGGACGTAAAGTTTTTTTAAATATTTTTTTTAAATTGTATGTATGCGAGGAATAATACAGAAGTATTCCTTCGAATTTCTAAATTAAATCAATTAAAAGTAGTAACTGCACTGATATTCAATATATAATTATTATTCATCGGTCGGCACATTATGATTGTAGTCTATACTGTATAGGTTTTGGCTACAGTTTTTGCTTGCCGCTTGCCTGACGCCAACCCTCCCAGGGAATAATTTGTTGCACTTATCTTGTTTTATCAGTGTGATCAAAGACAATTCCGTTGCCGAGATAGTCAAATGTCGCGAGGACTGTTATCTCTTCTATAATGATAATCCCGCGCTAATTTTAATTCCATATATAATTATGATCATTATAATATAAATTTACTTCAATCTTCTCATGAGTGTCGAATGGAAGAGTAAAATGTTGCAAAGATGGCATTCTTCAATACCTCGAATCTCCAAAGGGGATTCAATATTAAATGTTGTAATATGAAAATAATGAGAAAGTTGAATGTCACATGTATTGTAGTGAAGTGTTGTTTCTTAGTTAATAAATAAATAATTTAGGTAGATTAGAAAAAAAAAATAGATATAATATTGTTTGAATGAGAAATAAAACAGACATTTCTTTTTTAAATTATTGTATTAATAAATAATGGTTGTTCTATTTACATGACACATTCTTTTGTTTTGGCAGAAGACAATAAAATACCGTTACACAAACAGTTTCGTTTCCGTAACTCAAACATATAACGAACGCCGCGTTTGAGACACAATTCTTAAACATAATTTTCACACGCACATGTGAATTACAACGCGCAAACTATGTCTGTGGAAAAGACAACCTTTTTGGTTATAATATTTTCACAATACTGGTCGTTTTTGGCTTTATGGTTTTAAATAGCTAACAAAATAACTGCAAAGGAACAACGGCACAGACAGGTTTACGTACAACAGATAAAAAATATTAAAAAATAATATTAATTTATCTGTGCCGCGTACTGCCCGGAAACACTGAACAAAGACACAAGCAGTCAAGCACACATGAGTTAAAGGTTATATCACAGGTTTCTAGTGTGACCTAATTGATACTTTTTTATTATATAATCCAATTTATTTGAGATTAACATTCATCTACTTTTTTTAATTTTACTCATAAACATGTATTTGTACAAACGACGCAAAATATAAATTATAATTAACACGACATAAATTCATGAAATTCTAACAGTCTTTCAATTAGTGGATAAAAAACGCACAGTAACTATTTCATCAATATAATAGAAAATTTTCCATATGTCTAATTTTATTCTAAACATTTGTTTGTTCTTATTACATCGTTTGTACAAACACAGTTTTTTTATCTACAATAAAAATGCAATTTAAACGGATCAAAGTTGTTTGAAGATTTCACACAATATCAACCTCAACTATTCACAACACGTAAATCGATTTAACCCTCAATTACAAAATGCATTTATTTGTAAACGTGACAAATTCGCCCACATATAATCCGTATACAATTTAAAATATGTTTTGACCTGCTTCGAATATCGCTGCTCGATGGTACGTACTCGTATGAACTACGATTTTGATATGTCTTGTCACACAATGCTCTGGCAATCGAATGTCAAACGTCGACAGCTACGTATGGCAAGAATGAGGGGCACACAGATAACGTACACAAATAATATCATAATACAAATTTAGGCGATCACCGGTGATAGTTCGAAAAGTTAAGCAACTCCATAAGATCGACGATATTTCGCACCATTCGTTTTAATATTTTTTTTTCAACTCCTACATTATAATGTACATAGACCCGACGTCTATTATTGCTTAGTTTTTAAAAGTTTCGCTCTCAAAACTTCACCTATAAATAATTTCACATACGTCCCAATAAATTTACCATTCAATAAATACGTACACGTAAAAAATATAAACTATATCAATAGTTTAATCTTTAAAACAAACTTCTCTTAGCCTAATTATATATTAATAACTATTCGTCAGTATGATTTCATTCATCTTTCAATAATATGCCTACTTTATAATCTTTCCAAGCGCCTGTTCCTTTTTTTTCGCAATACTTATCTTAATATAATTGTAATTTTTATTTCATATTTTCTTTAAATTAATGAACGTTATTCCATTAAAATTATTACTGACTTAATAATAGGGATGATTTCATGAAATGCTCAAACGATTATAATTTAAGGACATAATTTTACAGTTTGGAAATTCGCGTTCACCTTGTAACATGGAGCTGGTTGCGGCCGAGCGCAGGCACTGTAGGAAAGTAAAGAAGGCTTGAAACATGCCTAACACAACTTAAATGTCGAGTCGTAAAGCAAATATATTAATTATTAATATCTACCGTAACACTAAATTATTACAAAGAAAATCATTTCATAAAGGTTCACGAAATACAATATAAAATAAGTTAAATATTCTAAAAAGTTAAAAATACACACATCTTAAACCTAATAGAAAAGCACTCAATTACGTTTGTAGTAAAATGCATGTTGCGCTTGCGCCATGATTCAACTTATATATTTAAATTTAAAATAAAATGCCAAAACAAACTCCAAATAGACAGAGGAATGGTTTTACATTAATTTAAAATAATAAATACACAAACAAAGGTACAAAAATATCGATAAACACCGTCTTCTCCGGTCCGTCCCCCGTCGGACTCGAATCCCTCTTTTCCACAAAACGTGATGTTTTGTACTTTTGCTCGGAACAAGGCATACATGTAGTGTTAGTAGTTTATGAGATCATTGCGTCGCACTAAATATTTATTCATAATGCGCTTAATTAGAAAACACGACAAAATATGCAGAAAACCATACAATAACGCATAATTATACAAAATGATTTTGTATAAATAAATCCATGAAGGTCGACTCGATTTTGGTAAAATTAAATAGCACAGGAATATACATACAAACAAAAAGAACTACATGGATACGGTCGCTTATCTGATACAATAGACACTAATGTAGTAACGTAAGACTAGTTGAAATGCAATAAACACTACTAAATTAAAACTTAAATAACATCTTTGTTAAAAACTCACTCGGTTCGCGTCAAAAAGTTATGCTGTAAAACGGCAGTTAATTTCAATTCAAATATGATAAGAAATTCCGGCTCGCAGGACCAAGATTTTTATGCGAGAGTAAAACCAGATAAAATTTCCTTCCAATAATTACATCTTTTATATCCTTACTAAAATGTAGTCCCTAATTATCATCAGTACAGAATCAGAAGTAGTCAGTGGCCTAAATACATATGTTTACCAACGCTTGTGATGAAATCGTTTGATTAAACCAATAGATATTGCAAATACTAATGCCGCCGTTTGAATCTACAAACGTTGTCGACAACACGGCTACGTTGCGACATGGCGCGGCCTGCGTCAGGTGGCCGACTCTTGGTAGGGACCCGTCACAGTGCACGGGTGCATTGGAAATAGCGTCGTCCATGACATAGTAGTATGAGTATCAGTTCTTAGCATAATCTGCCCGCTTCTCTTTGCCACATTAGTAGCTTCGACTAATGCTGCCAAAGAACTGTATCCGCCAGGAATAGTTTCGTCATTGTTCTTCCATTTCTCTGGTCCCGGCGTTTGTCTCTGTTCGGGCACCGGCGTTGATGCGGGTGAAGCGGAATTTGAATTCGGTCCTGGAGTTCCCGGTGTAGCAGGATTTAATCCGAGTTTCTTTAATCTCATTTTTTCCTCCCATTCTTCGAGACCATGCTTTGGCCGATTCAAATTTCTATGTTGATAAAAAACTAAGGATATTCTTGTCGGATTCACTCTGTTAGGACTTTTAACGGCCGTCGTCGAGTGCATTTCGTGTTTTGCACATTCAAATAATACACTTCCGTGACCCAAAGCTATCGCTACACCACCCATTTGACTATCTTTGAAACATTCTAGATTGTCACTGACTTCTGTCACTTCGCCAATGGGCTCAGCCTTCGGTGGTTCTGGTGGATACGGAATAGAAAAAGGTGGTGGATATAGGCACCAATTGGGTGAAGACTGACACCAATTTGGAGTCGGATTCTGATAGAAATTTGGTGCAAAATTAGGATTATATTGGTAACCATAGGAATTGTAACAATGTGAATTTCTGAGCAATTCTTCCCTTTTATATTTTTCAGCATTATAATACGCTATACTATTGTAATCGTTATATGAGTTCTCGTATGGATTAAAATGACCGTATGGACTTGGAGGAAATGGGTAGGCATTTGTCATCTGTGGATAATTACTGTACGGTACAGACGTTTGGTTTCCATAATTATTCTGGTTGATAGGATGGAAGTTGTTACCGGTAAACTCTTGAACTGGCTTATTCGATGCTCCAATACTTTGATTCATGTCTTCATGGTTTATGGTGAAATTTCCTTGCGACGTGGGCGGCTGAGGCATTGCATTGCTTCTGTTCATATCGTAGGGACTTCTATGCTCATAGCCTTGGCTAAAATGAGGTTTCTCTGACGGTGGATACGGTTTTAGGAACGTTGAGTTTTCTACACCAGCCAACGGATTGACAAGTTGTGATCGTGATGGCGGTCTAGCCTTTGGAACTCTAAATAAAGAATTGTCACCTTCAGCGTTACCTGCTTCTTTTGGTTTCAAAGGATCCCAGTTTTTAGAATCAGGTGATTTCCAAACACTTTTTCGTGCATCGGGCGATATTAATGTATCATTGCTTGGCGACTTTAACTCGGGAATTTGTGAAGAAGCAGGAGATTCTGGAGTATTTTGTGACTTTTGAGATATCTCTGTCAAACGCGGTGAGTTAGGCATATCGAACTCCGGCATCTTATTAGTAATATCACCAATGAGGCTTTGCTTATCGCTCTCAGATGGGTTTTTCTGAGACATTGGATCCGAGTTAGTTTCGCTCCGATTTGAATCGGGACTAAAATTGTTAGCAGGACCGTTGAGGTGAGCCGTGGTAGAGTCGGGATCTTCTTTTATTACATTGTTAAACATTTCTGGGTTAGCAAAATCAGGCCACTGATTCGGCGGTGGTATTTGTTCTTGATTGGTATTGAATTGTTCCCTTTTCTGCAAGCCGGAGGCGAAACTGGGCAGTTGGTTCGGGTTTGGGTTCTGACAGTTATTTTCTACTAGAGGAGATACATTATTCTGATTGTATATGCTATTCTGGTGATGTAAATTGTAGCTTTGATCGTAGGGGTTGTAAGGAGAATCTAGAACTGTACTGGAAATTTGATTACTTTGTAATTGGGCATCAGTAAAATTGTCGATCATTGAAGCCATGTCTAGCAACGCAGGATTTGATAAGTTGGGGTTTATAAGACCGGAGGAATTGCTATGCATATTTGGATTGACAAATGCGGAGTTATATGGCGAGTTATTAGTGTAAGGTGAAGGATTCGTTTGATTCATAGCCGGAGTGTTGGCTCTGGGTGAGGCGCTGCTCTGGCTTTTGGGACTTGCGTTATTTCTGTTATCGTTTGGTTGCGGTGTCCTAGATGCAGAAGTGTTCTGCTGCTGTTTCTTTTGGTTGCTGGAATTTTGCTGCGACCCAGGGTTCGCGGAAGAGTTAGTGCTGTCTGAACTTTCTTCATCCTTACGCTTCTTACCATGTCGTCTGCACGGTTGTAATGGCACGGAACGCACTCTTACTTCCATTGGAAACCTGAAAAATGGACAAAAAATAGGTTTAAAATAATTAGATACCTGTTAATGGGTTCGTATTCACATGACCCAAATTTTTAGATTTTATAGTAAAATTTATACAGTTATCGTCAAGGTATTTCATGGTGCGGTCCCTGGGATTTTGTATAAAATCACCTCTTGTTCTTTTTCTGTTTATAAAATGCGACTGCATCTGAAGACGCATGTCTTAGACCTGCTTCACCTAATAGCCAAGGAGAAAATCCTTTGTTTCAAAAGTCATATGTCCGCTAAAAACTCTAGGGGGCTGATAAATACGAGTTTATGTAGGTTTATACATACTTGTCAAGTATCTGCAGCGCGCCGCTGCGCACCTTGTCCTCCTGCCCGTCGACGGAACCGAACTCGTCGGTGTTGTCGAGCACGTAGAGTGGCAGCACGTGCAGCTGCTCGTGCTCGGCGCGCGCCGGCCCACGGTGCCGCGCCAGCGTCACCACCGCCGTGCACCCGTTGTGCATGTTGTGCAGGTCGCGGTGCGCGTGCGCGCAGAAGTCTATGCATGCTGTTACGCCTGGGGGAAATGAAGAAAAATAGTTAGTCCTAACGTCTTTTAACTCAATGTAAATTAAGGTAAACATTGCGAATTGATTTTCGTAACCTTTAAAATATATAATGTGACACGAATATGACTCGAAGGCCGGATATCTACCGGCCACGATCCTACGTAAGATACTTTATATTGAAGAAACACATACTTTTGGTAATCGAACCTGATCGTAAGAACTTTATTAAAAGGCTACCTAAATGAAGTATACTTTTAAGTTAGTGACATAGAAAACTTACTACTTTTTGGTTTAACTTAAAAAGTAATATTGTTGCATAGAATCAAATAAAAAAAATTATAAGCAATCATCATGGATTGCATGGATGGATGGATTGTTAAAATGTAACATAGATTTGAATTAAGATTTTAAAAAGTAGCAATGTAGATCAAAATAAGATGGAGTTTTTAAAACAGTTATATGATAATTATGTTCAGAAAGTAAAGCAGGTATTTGAAAACTAATCAAGTAATATAAACATCATGGCAATACTATGCAATTATAAGTATATTATCATACAATTATTTTAAAAACGATACTATACAAACCGGAAAATGGTCGTCCAGGCTTGAATCCTAAACGGCAGTCGGAAGCTTCCTTTTCAAAATGACACTGATTCTCGAACGATTTCGGAGCGAGGTTCATATAAAGTGGACTCAGTAGCGTTGCTAGAACATTCATCCTCTCTTCTATCTCGGCTTCTTCAGTTTTGACGGAGAGGCGGAACTTGCGAACGGTCTTGGATCTTGCGTATTTGCAGCCGTTGTAATACATGGACCAAGAACAGCCGAAACTGTATGAGGCGCCGCAAGTCTCTGGGTCTAGCCCTGGAAAGAAAAGAAAGCGAAAAGGCTTAAGGGCATCTGATCCGAAATACTGGCACAAGTTGATCTGTAATTATTATTTGATTTATATATATATTTTTTATACAACCGCATCGAATACCTGTTCTAAGAACCAAGGTCTGTTGCCCGGCCATTGCCATTGTAGCTTCCTTTTTCTTTAAGCCTACTTTGGTTCGCACTATGTCATAGTTTGTTCTGTTATTATGAGTAACAATTTTATGAAATAGTTCTTGAGTATTCTAGCTTTCAATGAATAATACTTGACTAGTATTACATACTAGCTGTAACCCGCAGGCGTTTCTCATTTTCAAAGCTAGATTTTTTATGATTCCGCGTCTAACTTCGAATTATAGGTGAGGTGTGTTTCAAAAAGTTGTTATTGCAAAACATGTACAATTACAATGGCAACCAATACTAATATGAAATACTAATGAAGGTATTTTCTTGCTCCTCGGGAACAGTTTTAACTTCAGGATAAAAGGTAAGTCATTTTCTGTAACCCTGACAATGTGTGTGCATAATTTAAGGAGTTAAAGCGTAACAAAATATTTAAAAATTTACGTGTTTAATATTAGTGTAATTTGGTTTTCTTGTCGTACCTTGGCAAGCGCAAGTTCTGTTTTCATTGGTAGCACATCGCCTGGTAGTTGGCAGACCGTACCGGTTGAGCTTATGAGACAACAACGTGTAGTCGAGGTCGGCCTCGGACTGCGGGATGCCGTCCCACGCCACCAGACACACCACGATCCAAGCGGAGCTGCACTTGTGACCGTTGCGACATTTTACTACCACTAGCACCTTCTCCGTGTAGTTTGCACGTCTTATTATCTGTGGGGCGGGTAGTCCATTGAATGACTGTTTTAACTTTGATTTTAACTTTAAACATTTAACTGTATTTAGGAAACAAAGCGATTTCATTGAAAATAGAATAATAAATTACCAATATACAAGAATGCATTAAAAAAACAGGTTTATCGTATTAAAAAAATAATAATAAAATCCAAAGTCTTGGGATCCATACACTCACCCACTTTGCCATCGGGCAACCTTGGGCAGTTTTGCCTTCCTTGCCCGTGTAACAGATCTTTTCTATCCTCAATTCCTTTCCAGACAGACCTGTGCGGGATTCTAAATCTTTTCTAAGTTCTGATAAACTAGAAGCGGCTCCTGTAAAATATTATACGATGTTTATATTAAACTGTGCTTTAATACATTGAGATTTATTTAAAATTATTACGAATTGATTTGATTGAAAATTCTTAGGAAATTGATTGAAACTTTATAAGATTAAAATTTAATAAATAAACCGATGAATGAAACAAATCTCTAACCTAAATGAGTGTAATAGCTGCCTGGTTCCGGAGGATTTTTATCAGCGGGGAAGCAATTACAATCAGGGACCTCAGTTCTTGAACTATTTCTTAATTTTTCTAAGTTCTCGAGATATTCCTTTGAATAATTGAATTGATTTTCTTTAGGCTGCTTAACAATGTTATCCGGTAAAGGCGTACTGGGTTTAGAAGGATTTTTGGAATCAGATTTTTCTGTCGAATCGGGGTCGTCTTCTAATATTTCATCTTTGGTTTGTAATCCTGGACAAGCACCGTCTCTTAAGTGGTCAGGAGGTGGTTTTCTGGTGGAGCCTTGGCGGCAGCAAGAGTAACCAACTTCGTTTCTAATTGCCACTGGTCCTCCATCTCCAGGAAACATGTAAGGTTCGTTCTTTGGTGGTCCATAATTTATGTTTTTGTATATTTTATGGCCCGGTGGTGAATGCTCCGATTTAATTTGCTCAATGTAAAATGGTGGTTTCGGATCAATAGGCGTGCTTCTTCCAGAATTGCCTCGACTGTCGGAGCTTTTATGTGACTTTTGTTCGTAATTCCTGTTATATCTTTGAAATCCTATATTTTCTTGGACGCGAGACTCATTAGTATCTTGTTTTCGTTCAAAAGCGTAGTTTTGAAAGTTCTGATAGTTTTGTTGCTTTGGGCCAAAATTTTCTTGTTTTATGGTAGATATTGGAGGTAATACAGTATTTTGATGAGGCTTAACCAAAGCTCCGTTAGGAATCTCTCTATAAGTATTATTTAAGGGTACCGCATTTGACTTTTGGTACGTATTTTGACATGAAGTTCTCATTGTTTCGGGTTTTATTCTTTCTTCTTTCTTATACTGATAATTATCAGGGAATTCTAATTTAGGTATTAAAGGCGCATTAGGATGCCTGAACTTTGCATCATAAGCTTCTCT
Source organism: Papilio glaucus (assembly GCA_000931545.1). Taxonomy (NCBI): domain Eukaryota; kingdom Metazoa; phylum Arthropoda; class Insecta; order Lepidoptera; family Papilionidae; genus Papilio; species Papilio glaucus. The sequence continues at coordinate 33,745 of JWHW01020213.1, forward strand.
TTCAAAATGCTTCTTTTGTGCAGTCGTGTCCCGAGCTGAGTTTTGTTGATTCATTTCCGATACTGGTCCTATGAGCATTTTAGATTGAAAATCTTTACTGTCTTGAGTAAAACTCAAATTATCACTACCGTAAGCTTCTGGAAACTTTTGGGATTCCACTGTTGTTGTATGATTCGAATAAGCATTATACTGACCTCTCATATCGGAATAAGAGGGCAATTTTTGTGGTGTTTTGGATGTATTAACTGATGAATAATTTTTATCATAACTCCGCGGAACATCTGTCCCGCCCTCCCATACGTGGTGGCCACCACCTCCGAATTCGCCCACGCTATAAGCATGAGCACCGTGGGAATAATTACCAGCAGCAGGATAAACCTGCTCGCCTATGCGGTAATTATCTCGGAGATGGTGGCTATACGATAAAAAATGACCGGTAGCATTCTTATCGTCATTGGTGGATATTCCACCTTTTCTGTCATCAAGACCTCGAGGTGGGCCTTCGCCAGGGTCGCCTTTGTCCGGGGGTGTGTTAGTACCGTCCCGGGTATGGCTCTGTTTATTCAAAATCATCGTTTTCAGTCTCGAGTTCAAATTTACCCTGTCTGACTGCGAAAACATTTGTTGTTCAGACTCATCTTGACGCGATTGCTGCAACTGTTGATTCTGCATTTGTTGATTTTGATGATTCTGCATTTGCATCTGTTGATTTTGGATTTGTTGCTGTTGACTTTGTTGATGATGGTTTAATTGTTGATTAAGTTGCTGATTCTGCAGTTGCTGTTGATTTTGCAATTGTTGTTGATTCTGCATTTGCTGCTGGTTCTGCATTTGTTGTTGATTTTGCATCTGTTGTTGATTTTGCATTTGCTGCTGATTCTGCATTTGCTGCTGGTTCTGCATTTGCTGCTGGTTCTGCATTTGCTGCTGGTTCTGCATTTGTTGTTGATTCTGCATTTGTTGGTTTTGAATTCTTTGGTTATGCTGCCACTGGCGTTGTTGCCAGTCATTTTGGTTTTGTGCTTGGTTATTTTCCCTGTACTGTCCGCTATTGTAGGCGCCCGAATACCCGCTACAGTCGAGTGAAGCTCGCGGACCGTTGCTCCCCTGCAGGTATCCAGGCTCGGCGTTTCCCGAATGCTGTCCATTGGTTCCATTTTGTTCTTGCCTATCTCCATCATTATTAGAATCACCCGTTGAGCCGTCAGTGTTGTTATAATCTTCCGCGTGCTCGGTTGCGTAATCCGTGCGTTCGTAACTTGGTTGGCTCACAGTATAAACGGATGCTGCTGTTGTGGGAACTGAGCTTTGGTATGAGACAGCAGATGCCGGTCGAGAATCACTACCACTAGTGACACCAGGAGTGGTAGCTTGGGCGTACTGCTGCTGGTATTCCGTTGTGTAATGTGGAGCTCGCGGCGATGGCACAGGAGTATATGACCCGCGATTTGATGGAGGTCTTTGTGCTGGCACAGCTTGGACTCCAGCCTGATAGTAGGTGTTGTTTGCTACATCGAAGGTTGTCGCAACATTTTGGACGGTGTATGTGGTGTTCGCTTGGTAGTGAGGTGACGTGGCATAAGGTGTATGGGCGCCTTGATAGTCTAACGTAGTTTGTCCAGTCTGCGTAGGAATTTGTTGTATGAATTGATTTTGCCAACCTGCAAATAAGAAAAATATTAGTAAATAAAAATAGAAACATTAAAAGTTACATTATTCAATTTAAACAATTATCAATTATGTTTAAAGATATTACCAGTCGTTTAACTTAGATAAGGAAGGAGCTTAAAATAGTTTATATTATTTTCAATTTAAATTACGAATTGTTCTACTGTACCTTGTGATGGGTCAGTTTGCCACGTTGTTGGAAATCTGTTGGGGTCCCCGGCGTAGAATGGCATCGGAGCCTGCGAAAATAACAAAACAAACTATAAAAAATTAAGATTCGGATTTGGCACGGGTAAGCCTATTCGTATGTTAATATGGGGCTAACAAAAACTTAAACTAACATAATAAAATACGAGTATGACTAACTCGACCTCTATTGAGTCATTAAAAATGGTTAAACAAGTCGTAACACGCCAATGTCGGTCGTAAAATAATTAGTAGGTGTTAACTCTGAGAGTGACGACGGTTCGTTATCTAGGAGCCGGCGTATGGACGCGAACGGAGTAATCGCGTTGACCGAGGTCGGTAACGTAGTAAATATTATAAATATTATAAATATTATTAATATTATATACATACAAAATAATATTTATAAATATTATTTTGTATCGTAGGTACAACTACTGACCTAAACGAACTTAATTCAAAAATGTAATTCTAGGCGTTAATCTCTAATCTAATATCTCTCTATGAATTCGAAGTATGAAAACAATCTACTAGTAAAATGGTTGATTACCTAGGTGACATTAAAAAAAAAACACTTGAATTATTTCGGGTTACAATGAAGGAACAAATAAATAAATATATGCTAACGTTCGTAACCCAGGAGGGTAGGTAGAGATTATGGATTTCTATTTGGCGCTGTCCTGGCACACCTCTGTCGCTTCTATACATCAATACATACAAGCTCGTCGGTTACGGGTGCTCCTTATATCGCCCTTCTGTAGTATGTTACTAAGTTGATCGATATAAGTTCTCCTTGGACGTCCTCTACCAACGCTGCCACTCACTTTTGCTACATAAATTTGTTTCGTTACTCTCCTTCATTCATCCTTTCAACAAGGAAGGAAGGAACAAATATTAGGGTAATGGAATAAGGGAAGAGGGAGCCTCCATTATTGGTTTTGGCTGGATGTATCGGATGGGTGTGATACTGTGGATAAGTTGTTTTCGCTTGCTGAGAATGAACCTTAAATGTATTTTAATAAGAATTTGTTTAATAATAGTCAAAGTTTATTATAGAAATTTAGGAAAGAAAAGTAAAAAGTACAACAAAATACAACATACAACAGTATAAGAATACACAATTCCTCAATAACGATGTATGTACCTTTCTGCATGGCCGTGTAATAAATTTAGTTCGAAAGTTTTAAGACTCTTTGTGAAGGTCTAACCGTGTTCGTCTTAATACCCGCTTGTGTTATACTCTAATGGTAAGTTTTCAAAGACGACGACGTAATTAAAAATGAACTCTCAACAAATATGAACGGTTTCAACGTGTCGAAAGCGGATATGAGTTTTTTAATATTTATTCAAAGTTGAAAAATTTAATTCTGAAGTTTCCATGTATGGTATAACGCTTTTATGGACGACCTCGCCTTCGATTTATTAAAAAAAAGAAACTTTTTTTTTTTAATTTAAAACTTTTCACGATTAGAAACTTTTTATTAAAATTAGCGTGAAATACAAATCTTATGTTACATAGGTATCTAAGCGATCTAAGTTCGATTCCCACTGTATTGAAAATTATTAATTAAATTTATTGTCGCGCCTTCTTCGGTGTATGGCGAAAAGTTTATAGTGCCACATAATGCGTCATAAACCCAGTGGAAAGTGAACAACGGTCACTGATATATCTGTCTACACCAGTTGAACTAAAACACGTAAATGCTTATTTTCTTTTTAATTATTTCTAAACGCTTCATTTGAACATTTTAAGGTTTTAATTTTAATTTGTACGTGAAACGAGACATTAGAGCCCAGCTGAAATTTCATTAAGATCCGCCACGCGGAGTTTGTAATTAAAATTTATTCGCGTCTCGTAAATTACTTTATTATTTATCTACGTGTATGTAATTACAAATGTTTTGTTTTCGCATGTACTATACGTATTTTGTGACACGTGTGTACAATACACGGTTTGCGTTTTCCTCAAATTCCACAACAACACGCCCTGTTCCTGATACTCTGATCAACGGAAAAATTAGCTATCTAGCTGTCAAATGTCCAATAAAATGTCATTTGAGTGGCTAGAAGATGGCTAGAAATATTATTGTCAACTTTTTGAAATGAAAAGTCCTTTAGCCGCGTTGGATGATTTTTGGTTAGGGAAAATCTTATAGGTTCGCGTGAACAACATGCTCAATTTGCAATACAGATATTTGAATTTGGAACAGTTTCGACGAACTTTTTTCATAAATGTTTCTTGTATTCAGTTTTGAATTTTATTGATAAGATACAAGGGTTTATTTTTGTTGATTATTCATTTATTTTTAAACTATTGTCGCGCCTTCTCACCTATTATCAGTTTTCACTTCTGTCGGCAGTCCTTAAGACTGCCTGTGATTTTTTCCTTTTAAAATCTCAAATCGATAAAATTTAACTTGGCATGAGTGTAAGTTGATAAAAATTTGACAATCCTTTGAGAAACCGGGTATGTATGACTATACCTACTTATTAACCATACAAAATATTTTTGAAAAAGATCGTATAACATAAGGAAACCATTACGACGCACAACTGTATGTTTCACCAAATAACAGAAAAAAGAAACAAAAAATAAGACTTGTGCTGGAATTTAAGTAAAAATTTTGTTTCGTTTCCTTTCAAAGTCCTCGGGATAATAAAATGTTTAAACTTAAACATTTGAACACACTGGTAGCTTAAATATCACAAAATGAAATAAACGGTTCACGAAGCGACAATCAGGGAACTATAAATTCTTGAGGCAGCGCGGGAATGGTCCAAGTTGGACGCTGCAAAAACAACGAAACTTTTTATATTATATGTGACCAACAGTAATTACTCTGCATTTTGTTTTTATTTCAAAACTTAGTTATACGATATTCGGTCTTAAAACCAGTAGAAATTGATAGATATTACATAAAATAGTGACTTGAGGGACTATAAGTTGCATCTTTTATTATAATGTTTCGATGTTTCAAACAATATTCATC
>JWHW01020213.1:42175-58399 GCA_000931545.1 Papilio glaucus
GGTAGCTCTGCAACAAGCAATTATACTGGTCTTATGCAAATACTCTATTAATACGACAGTAGGCAAGAATCACAATGCTATGATCTGTTGTAAATTTTTGACTATTTTGGCTACTTTTTTGGCTACAAGAGCGTGAGATTTGTTCTAAGAGTGTGAAAATTTTGAGTGAGCCCAGTTTTATAATAAACTATTATTTTGTTACAACGAATTTAAATCATGCAATAATAAAGTATTCAGAGCGATATTTCATTTTTTTTAAAAATATATATGTAACATGTATATTGTTCATGATCAAACATTGTTGTTATGCAACAAGGTCAAACAACTAAAAATTAAACATGGCCGCCATATATTCTACAAATTAAAGATCTCCCAAGGGCATCGCGAAGGTTCTTAACCGGGAAGCGAGCCGTAATTATCATGCGCGCAGTAAACACGGAAAGTGATTTGAATACATAACATATATATTATATCGTCTAAGTTTATTTAAAAACATAAAAAAGCCGTAGAAATACGGTAGAAGGGTATAGCCAGATTCCCATGGCGTTGTTCGTTCTATTTTTAAAATATTATTTTGTTCATTAAAAATGTTACCATGTTAAAATTATGACTGTCCCTTAGTTTGATTTAAAATTTCTATTAAAATAATACAAAACTATCAACTTTGAGATTTGAAAAAACTTCAACGTATAATTTTCTAAAGATATCTTTAGTGAACGGTAACCATTGTATAAAACATTTTTAATTAATGACATCATTTATCAAGAAGTTATAAGTAATGACTGTGATTAATCATAATGAGAAAGTACAAACTATTACTTCGTAATAAAGATGGGCGTTAGGGGCAAACAAATCTAATGATGGGCCAGCGAATCACCGAGCCATACAATATTAACGGTAATATTGCCCATCTAACTCAATGCCACATTTGTTTTAGTGATGTATACCGATGAAAATATCGATAACGCATTTTTAATCACTGCAGTTTTAATAGGTAATAATTCAAAATGATTTGAAACTGTATCTATATCTACTACTGCGACCTCTGTATATTTTGTAACAATTATAACTTAAATACATTTGTTAGGTTAGCCTCTTCGAACTTCTGAGTAGTAAACACATTTAATTCGGAAGGAAAATGTTAAAATTACGGAACAGGAACGCTTTTTGATGCGTGAGATGTCCACAACCAAAGGATACTTACCTTGGAGATAAAGAAAAATAATATCGATATAAAAATCTGTTCACAACTAGAGTTAATAACGGAATTTTTAGACCAGTATATAATGAACTTCGTTCACGTCTCGTTTAATTATAAAATTGATAATAGAAATTACTAAATTACGTGTCTTGTACGGCTGTACGCTATTATAAAAGGAAAAGCGTCTTAAGTGCTATTCGAAGGTAAATGAAAAAAAGCCTCTTATAGCAAAATTACTTAAAAGTTAGTAACAATTTCTTCACTTCACAAATTCCATAAGTATGGAGTGTAATGTCATTCAACAGAAAAACGAGGGACTTAATCTGTGTGGGATCATTTCTTTACACACAATTGTAATTTTCACTTAAGTTTCAAGTTGTGTTTAAGTAATGTAAAATTAAGGTAATATTTTCTCCTTCCTTTCCTTCCTCAACCAATGATCGACACAAACATCAATCCACTGCCGCGAACATCCAGTAGGCTCCCGCTCCTAAAGACCACATCTTACATTAACAAAACCCACTCCTCAAAGACTTTCATCTTGAGACCTCTGGTCTTTTTTATGGAACAAGGTGGCAAACGAGCAAGAGGGTATTCTGATACTAAGAGACCGCTACCCACAGGCATCAGCGACAAGCAAATGAGTCGCAGGTGCCTTTAATGGACAGAGAACGGGATAAAGGGGAAAAAGGATATTACTTTTAGGTTTAGGTTTAGGTTTAAAGAATTTTATTCTCATAAAGACTTACGTCACTTACATGAGAAAATCACTCAATTACAATTATAAGTCCAATACAGTCGCCATAAATACGTTGGTGCCCGCCAAATGTTTTTTTTTTCTTTCTTGTTTTCTGTTCTTTGCTCTGTGTTTCTGTCATTTTAAATCTTTCAATATATAATCAAACAACTTTAGTTTGAATGTATTAAATGAACTCGCATTTCTTATGTGAGAGGGAAGTTTGTTATATAGTTGAGCTCCTTCAAAAGTAATACTTTTTTTACCGTAATTTGTTCTTACTTTTGGCAGGACAAGTAAACTTGCTCGTCTATTGCTACGTTTACTAATCTGTGATATCCTAGTCAATGAAATGTTGGTGTTAATTTTTTTGTTAATTATTTTTCTAATTATGATACATGTGCTATAAGTATATAGTTGATTGATAGTCATTAATTTGGTTTCATTATAAATCTTGTCAGTTGTCACTTTTCCTCATACATACCGTCGCTGTCCAATCCTCTTCAACATCCCATCCTATCCTTATTAGGAAAAGATGGGAAGAGGAAGAAGACTAAAATTAGGCCTCCGGCACCTCACTCATCAGACAAAACGCAGAATACTTCTACTTCACACTTGTATTCTGTGAGGTCGTGGTATTTGGACGGTCGAGCCAACCCATTCGTGTAACAGATGTTGTTGTTGCGGGCTCTACCACTGTTCACAATAACTTTTAAATAATGCATTGTCAATTATATTATAAAAGCCCATTTCTTGCTCAGGTACTTTTTTCTTTAATCTTGTTATAAAACTTACATTCGTACAAATTGCGTGTGCGCAACTTGATATTTATGAAATTGCGTATAGAATAATAATAGGCGGGAGCGCAGCTGCGAGATAAATATTTGCCGCTACAACGGTTTCGAATGTATTCTGTTTATTCATTGTAATTCAATTTCCATCGCTGATGGTTTCTTTAATATTTTTTAACATAAATTTTGAAAGCATTGGATTGGAATGCATCGGACTTGAAAATTTTTTGTATTAATTTTGTTAAGTCAATGATAAGGACCGAATAATGTTCAAGGGAAGTTAATAATAAAACATATTACAGAAATTTAAAGTTGATTTTGCTTTTTCTCTAAGAGAAAGAGATGTCTCTTAGAGACAAAGCGAGTGTCCCAGATCCTGGATTTGACATCGGTTTGATCCAGATAATCACGTTATTCCTAGATTATTAATATCAGAAACATGTTCAACACTTGTATACAATGCCGTTTAAATCCTAATACAATTTACCTATGTCAGATTCTAATAGAAGATTCAATTCATCGTCATAATTCTTTCGAGAGAAAGTTAATCTAAACGTGAACTAGTTTCAGCGCCGCCCGCCTCGTTGCAATATTTTAATTGGAAGTTTAAAATATCTCAAGGCGGGTACACACTCCCACGCGTTCACTTAAAACAATAAGTCAAAATTCAGGCCTCAACAAAGGTCGTCCATTAATCGTAAACAAAAGGCCCATTGTGCCGTCTCTAACTTGGCCTGTTGTGTACACACGCCTTTGTCCAACTTCGTACAACCGCTCCTACATTTAATTTTTATTGTCTGCAGATAATAATATGTGAAGAATGTATGATGTATTAATTAAATATTAAAAAGCTACGCTATTTTTATATCTCTAGACGTCCAAAAAAGCATAATTTACTTGGCCTTCTATTACGCTATATGGTGTTTTAAAAGACTAAACAAGTAATAGTTAATTTAAAAACCAAAAATCGAAAAAGATTTTAACAGTGTTAGAGCCCGCAACAAGAACATCTGTTGCACGGATGGGCCGGCGTAGACGTAGAAGTACTCTGCGTTTCATCTGATGAGTGAAGTGCCGGAGGCCTAATTTCAGTCTTCTTCCCAATTCCACCCTTTCCTTATGGAGGATTGGACGGCGAGGGGGTTAACGGTAAAAAAGGAAATATCTTTTTTCCTGTCTATGCCCTCCTCTGTCCATTAAAGCTAGGCAACGCATCTGTAACACATTTGCTTGTTGCGGATGTCTATGGGTAGCGCTCACTAAGATCAGGTGGTCCGCTTGCTCGTCTGCCAAATTCTTTCATAAAAAAAAAACAGTCTAGTGACGCCTAAAAGCAGTTCAGGCTACAGAAGGTCACATTGTAACGAACATAAATACATATATACTTATATATCTGTGCAAAAAACATCACCGTCCTAAATCAGTCGGACCACCACATTTCCTTTCTTTATCTTTAGACATCAGATGATCCTGTTGCTAACCACTGAACTCCCGCCATTGAAAAATGAAAGTATACTTTAATATTACAGTATTTTTACTTTAATATGCGCACAATTAAAGCATACAAATTGCGGATTTATTGTATTATATAAAACCACCGTATTTATCAGCGTTATCTAGTTTGACGTCACAGGCACAGTTTATTTTGGACGGGTGATCTAACGTAAACTTCGACGGTATTTCTAGTATAAACTAAACATACATTCACAAGTCAAGGTGGACGTAAATTTGCGTCACAGTCACTGGGGTTGTTACGTTACTACCTAATTACATGTATACATGTGACGATTTATATAATTTTTTTTTTTTTTATACGAGAAGGGGGCAAATGAGCGGCGAGAACACTGAGGTGATCAACTATTATTATTGTTATTCTATGTTTTGCGTAACATTTAAAATATTGCAGATCTTGTAAGCAAGAATGAAAAAGACAGGCTCCTTTTAAATCTTAAAGCCCAAAATAATTTGTCTAAAACAGACTTAAAACTAATTTTGGGCTTTAAAATTTAGGACATTAATATGAACCGGACACTAAAACAAAATAGGACTTTTGTATTTATTTTTTAATTAAATTCGAAGTTAGAAAGTCTTACAATATGTTATTCTGTGATGAACTTATATATAGAGTAGTTAAGAAAAGTAATTAATTTTTATGCAAATAAATAAATCCATTTCAAAGTCTGTAAGACCTCCATTCTAAAGTAACCTTTATGTTTCCTTTCAAATAGCAATAGATACAGATCTCCATGAGAATATATAATTAGGTATTGTTTATAATGGCATCGTACTCTGCTCAAGGTCGCAGTATCTTTGATCTTTCTGGCTCCAAATCAAAACGTATAAATCGTTAATTTTGTGTGACTTACGAATTAATTTGGTGCTGCAAGATCTGCAAGTCGCGTATTGTTTGCTTTATGATATAGCCGGCGTATTTCAATTTGATTTACGCTGCGCGAATTGTACGCCTAAGTTTACATTATAATGCGTTATAAAGCTGTGGCTTAACGCGAAATGTTATTTTGGCACGTGATAATACAGTCTATCAGATATTTACAATCGAAGGTTCGAAGACTACTGAGATATTAGACCGTTACTACACGGCTTTTTTTTTCTTAATTTTACACTAATGAGCAACATAGTTTATTACCTACCCCAACTAGCTAATACCTAGTATATTACGTATTATTTTTGGTACTCTGTTCAGTGTATAGTATTAGCCGGTTTACATGAAGAAAACAACTGTATGATGCATGTTTTTAGTTAATAAATGTACGATCTATTTTCGTAAAAGCATTCTAAATTACACCAACTATTTTTTTAATAAAACGTTAACATTAAGGCCGAGGTACGGACAATGTTTTGTATCTAAATACCGGTTTCACACATGACAGGTATTTATTGTTCGTAAAAACGCAACACACGTAGTTTAAAATGAAAAAAGTGAATAAACAAATTTTAATGATGGAAAGAAATTACTCCAACATAAATAACGAAGCGCAGTCTAGCATAAATTATAGTTTTTATGGGTCATAAATTTTAAATACAATACAGACCTGCTTTATACATTTTGACAATCCACGACATTGAAACGAGTTCCTTGGTATTACGAAAGAATCATTTCACATTCTTGTCATAACAGGGTGGACGTATAAATTTATTTGAATATCGACTTACTTATTTAATTCAAGGACACGTCGAACGTTGAGAAAATGTTATTGATATAATCCTACATGATAATAATATAACATTAAATAACACGAATAAATTAAATAGGACAACATGGAAACAAAATGTATCGATTTTTAACATCGATTCATAATTGTTGAAGTTCAGTAACAAATATAAAAAATAATCGAATTGTAAATGTTCTCGTATTAGTCGATTAAAATACATTGTATATCAACACATATCACTGAAGATGGGGTTTCTTTTATATAAAATTAAAAAAAAATAGTTCTATTAAAGCTTTTAATATATAACCTATAACCTACGTAGCGTATTATTTGATTTGACTATAACAGAAAGCCTTCACAACGAGGTTTAACTCTAATATTATTATTATCGAAATGGATTCCAACACACGGATAGATGTGATAATATTTTAAAAATTTCCTGTTACCGCGAGGAAAGAATGCTAACAAATCTACCTAAGTTTTTACAAATAATCTATTAAAACTTATGTCATACAGATTGTTATGTTCTCGTCAGGAAGAACTCAGGACAGGCGACTAAATTCATACGGAAGTGATACTGCTTACCTAGAGATATGTCATTGAAGTGATAACTTCTTTAGACGTTATTTGGTAGGGGAAAACCTAATGGATGCGCGTGTACAACATGCTCAACATTAGCAACACGCGCCAACATCATGCTTATTTGAATTTGGAACAGTTTCGAAGAACTTTTTCATTTATTTTCCTTGTATTCAATTTTGAACTTCATTGCTAAAAAAATTGGGTTTATTTTCGTTGATTATTTTTTTTTTGAACAATTATCGCGCCTTCTCACTTGTTTCGAGTTGTCACTTCTTTCCGCCGTCCTTATGACTATGTTTTGCTTTGTTTTGCGGGTGATTGTTGAATTAGCCGAATTCCATCTAGTTAAAAATTGAGATATTTTTAAAGTTCTTAAACTACAATTTGTTTTAACGATTAATTCGAATAAAATGAGCTCAGTGGTGTAATCAAATAATACTTTTATATATTCTGATCACCTTTAATAGATGAACGGTAGTTGCACAAGTTAACATGTGGGCTATTGCCCATTGGTAGGTATTTGTGTGCAGTTGTTTACAGTCGAATGATTCACAGTCATAGGCACGGTACGTTCCAATTAGATAAGGTTTATCGGGCATCATGCGACGGGTTGCTGTCTAAAATAATTAATTACCCACCATACCACGGCCCCGTTAAATAGGACGCGATAAATTTAACTTCAAGGATATTTTTCACGTTAGAACATGACGGCGAGCGAATTTCGGGTGACAGTCGTTAAAAGTGTAAAGAATGAGGGCTCAGCGAGTGTGACGAGGCAGGAATCGAGTGACAATAGTTAAGGGAGGCATAGAATCACCCAATTTTATAATAATTTATTTTTCAGTGAGAACTAAGGCAAAGAGTGTTAAAGCGTTCGTCCAAATTTTCAAGATGCTTTCAAGAAAGCATGTTTTTTTCAAATTATCATAACATATTTTTCGACGTTAGTTTTCTTGCCTGACAAACATCCTGTTAGTCGGACAAAAATCATAATAATGCTCTGCTTTTATTACTAAAATAATGAACGAACCTCAAACATTTGCTTTGCACAAATGACGTTGATTTACGTAATGTAACAATAAAACTGGAAGTACATGTAAATACATTGTCTAGGTTCGCATTATTTTTGGAGAAATTGTGAACGCAGCAATAAACGGGCCTCGTTACGAAAATATTATTCGCGTTCCCGAGCGGCCGATTTAAAATGGGAGGGAAACGCTGATTTCGCGGGAAAATTTATGGTTTCAGTACCTTTTGTTTAGTTTTAATTTTTTTTTTAATTTTATGTAACTATGTAAAGTCGAATATCTTATAAACAAATTGTATTAAACAAATGATATATTTATAAATGCTTTAGTAAGTTAAGTGCGAAACTTTTCAATGTTAATACTTGAATATCGATAAGCTTTAAAGAGTCACAAAAATACACTATTGAGTTCGTTTTGTCAGTTACATTTAGAAAATATAAATAATATAAATAATATAGTAATAGCCTTTAGGGTTTACACTGCCGAAAACATTCACAAAAAACATATTGTTATCTCAGTTTTTTCAGACAGAAAGACAGAGAAAGCTTATATCGCGTCACGTTTATACGCCCACGTGGAACCTCACGGTTACGTCTACATTCAACGAACATATTAGCTAAATACAGTTCAACATGCGAATTTCATTTATTATTTTAATCAACAAATTAAACATCGCTATGTGCAAGTAATATTTATTGTTAGTTTGACATAAATCTTATTTTAAAGGCGTAAATATCAATCATTTCGTCTTTTCTTTGGCAGCGATCGTTTATGAGTAGAATTAAACAAGATTTCACCATCAATTCTAGCGTACGTTTTATGACGCATAAAACACTACTTTTAGACGTTTTTGTTCTTAACAAAATATCTGCTCAAAGGATAAGATAAATTTATCGACACTTATGTGTTTTTGCTGATATCAGATCAAGGAACTTTATGAAGCTTAAGAGGATCTGGACTACAGGAAGCTTTATCCTCCACCCTTGTTTGACGGTTGGGTTACCTTCCGAGTAAACTTATGCCGAGAATAACAGATATAAAACATTTATTAAAATTTATTGTCACTGTGGAAACGATGAATTCTTTAAAATGCGGGTAGCGATAACTATCTGTATTTACTAGATGGCCGAATGTGGTTTGAATCGAATACGAACTTCGGCCGAACATGCGGTAAAAATACCAAATTCCGTTCCAAGTCGTCAAAATTCTGTTAAACCTAATGTACAATGAATATCGGCCCATCCCTATTAACCTAAAAGTAAGATAAAAGACGTAAATGTTTATTCCTGTGAAAAGCAATAAATGTCTTGGTTCGCAATACGTGTCGAATTACAAAACGGACACGTAATGCTCAGCTTATGAATGAACTTGTAAAATTATGCGAGCAGTAGTATGTCTACGAACTGGGAAGTCAACTCTGCGTCTGTGGCCGCCGCAGATACAACGCAACGCGTTACATAACTCATTTCGTGTGTTCTAGAGAACGTTTAATTCGTGCGAACAATTGTTCGTATATACAGCGTTGCTGTTTTAAGTGTAAAAGTACAATTATATATTAATAAATTACGTGTTACAAAAACATAAGTTTCTACAATAATAGAATATTTTTTTTAAATTTCATGCTTCAGAAATTAATTTATTTTTGTCCTAAATACAAATTCCTTAGCAGATCCTTAGTATCGAATAGTATTCTGTTGGTTTATACACCAATATTGAAAGTAAGTTTCGAGGGTAATATACCCTCCTATATTTAAAATACATGTACATATACAATACACAATAATATTAACATAAGAAGAGAAATAAAATAGGATTACAGCCTGGTTCGATCACACTTGCGTACGGACTCACGAATTGGCATGGACTTTTCCCCGAAACCCTGCACGTCTACAGGTACCCTGAGCGTTGGTAAATGTGCGGTCTACACGCCACACCATCCCTCTTGCTTTCTTTTAGTGTTTTTTAGATTTATATTTTTTAAACTCAACTTATTTCGAACATGAGACTCGATTGATTAGACATGTTACTTATTGCTGGTTACCAATCTTTGGTTGTGATAGTATCTCCCCATTCAAAGGATGCGTTACATTATTAATTGGACTTTGACTCTGGAATCTGAAAATTGAATTGACTCGCCCTCGTAAAATTTATGAAACGATTCTGTAGCTAGTTGCTTGACACGAATTAAGAAAATAACTTCCTAAAAAATTCTAATATGCGATGCAAAATATCTTTATTTGCAAAGTAATAATAAATTTAAATTAATAGAATGCTCGTCCGTTCGCTAACTCGAACATAAAAACGTTCGATCATTCGGCGTTCACTAAACGAGCTTACGCACACACATGTGTGTTACACACATGTTCCTCAGTGGTGTGCGTTGACGGAATACTACACAGTACACAGTACACAGAGGCAAGGAGTAGAACACGTGTTGAGCCACGTTGGCCCGTGTATTTATTCTTGCACTAGGCGGGAGTGCTTTCTGGTACAAGACATAAACTAAGGTTTGAGTGTAAACTAAATTGAAGAACATTGCGGATTTTCTCTCGTCATCTGTACTCAGCACATTAACCATTGCCTCAATGTGTTAATTGACAAACAACTTATCCAAAACGTATTACATTTAATAAGTATAAATGTAAATTTAAGTAACATATATATCTCTCTCTGTTATGTCGTTCTGGTACACAAATGAGAAGCCGATGGCCTTTGAATAAGTAGCTAAAAGAAAGGCAATGTGAAACTTACTTGGGTTAACTATTATATTGATATAACACAATATAATATAGATTATTTGTTGTTTGTTGTCGTGCTATTCTTCGATGACTTACAGTTCTCAGTCAAGTCAGTTCAGTCGTGAACTTTGGTAGGACTTCTAGTGAAGTACGTAAAATGTTACCTTTGCCGCCAGACCGTAATGGTCTGACGGCAAAGGTGACATTTTATGAGATATTATTGCATACTGTAGTTGTTGTTCGTATCTATAGCTGACTAACGTAATTAGACCTCTGTGTTAAGACCTTGTTCATATCTTAAGCGTATCCACTACATGGATGTTTGCCTAATTAATCTTAACTTTACCGGTTTTACACTAAACCTTCATGCTTTGAACCTTTTTTCCGCTTCAACTTCTAGTTTACACTGGCAGGTAGTAAATAAAACGTTTCTCATATTTAAATGGCATGTGTTACTCGTAGTACGCGGCGCAGCGAGCCTGTCTCTACGTATTAACAATAAAAATGTGACGGCGGCTGGGGAGAATTTTTAACGTTATTTTTCCAACGTTTGAATTCAAGCTAAAAGTTAAATTTAGCAGAAATGAAACTACATTATTATATGCTATATTCATCCGCCATATTTACTAAACATACAAAAGTTAGCTTAGGTATGCCCCTATAATTTATCATGTCGGAAGAACACATTCTTTCCGTTGTATAATTAACTGGGGAAGGATTAAAGAATTACAGCGTGAATTATTGTCCTGAATAAATGAAATCTGTCGAATATCAGCGTTTCAATTATATTATACATTATTGTTATAATAGCAAAAAAACGTAACAGGAAAACGATTTATCGCGGCCCCGTGAACAATTGCGAGGGAAAATGAAAATAGAATCTACATTACTAACAAATTACAACTTTTTGAGAGTTGTTTTTTTACCGATTTTAATCATTCTGTAAGGAAGGAACATTCTTGTGATGAAACAGAGGCTATATTTTAAAGTTATTCGTCGTTTGGCGCGTTTGGCTAGTGAATTTTTACGCGATGCGCGACCACTATAAGCGCCACCAACTTCATGGTGTTACCATGGCAACCAATAACAGCTTTTTTACAAACAAAGGTACTACTGTCACAGGAGATTTTTAGTTTTTTATGTTTCGTTACGCTCAAGGTTTCGTTACTTCTTACGTCCGTACATAAAAAAATATTACGACGATAATCTTATTTAAATAGACCCAAACACAGAATTGTAGAAGCGCCGGTGTTTCCGTATGAGTCATTAATAAGCGCATCACCTCATTCTGCGCAATAACTTCAACTGCTCAACTCGTTTACAATTCACGTTGCTCATTACTCATACCGTGATAGCAATGGAAAATTAAAATTAGCTCTCTGTATGAAGCCAGTGTAACAATATTTTCGACAAATTTATCATCACAATGACATTTTGGTAAAGAACTGTTTGGATATGAAGTGGCCATCAACATCGTTCAAACGTACTTCTTGTTTAAACTGTGTTATCGCATCGGAAATTTAAACACTAGTCAAGGTTGTGTATTGTTGTACGATTGGACCTCTTAACCTTCCTAGTTTAAATCTATTGTGCTCCGGAATTGATTGCATCCGGAGTGCGATTGACTTCTTCAATCGAGATTTTTTTAAGTGCAATCAATTTGAAGCCATTAATTGCAATGAAAGAAAAAAAAATAACTTTCCTTAACTCTGAGAAAGCTATTCACTTTATTATACGTTATTTTCATTTGTTTCTTTACAATCCAAAAGTGATAGGGTCGAGGATTTTTATATCAACCAGATGACACAAAAAAAACAATATCAGTACAGAGTTGTGTCGAGAGAGAACAGATGTGTATTGCCTGTGCCTGCAGAAATCTCTTATTCCATTCAATTATGGATTCTAATTTTTAATACTTATTTAAGATGAAACACTTTTGTTTTTAAATTTATAAGTCTGTGTAATTTGTCTGCTATAACAATAAAAGGTTAGAAAATGTTCCCACAACTATAAAGAATCATTTTAAAGAAACTTTTTATAGACTAATGTAATAACTTTCACGCTACATAATTTTAGAAAGCTAGGTGCGGAAAGCGGTGAACCAAACGTCTAAGACAGGGGTCGGCAACAGACGGACAATGGTCCGTGTCCAATCGTTTTTTTTAACTGTTATCCGGACCACACACAAAACTACTTGTCAACCCCTGGTCTAAGGCGTCGGAAATGCCTTTACTCGACTATTTAACTATGTCTGCCACGAGCAATGTCACGACGAGGTTATGCCTTATTGTGACATTGTGAATGAAGAAAAAAAACATCATGAAATATTAACCTTTACAAATTTAAAAATAGTCATCAATACATAAATGATTCACAATTCAAAATGACCGAAAGACAATAAAAGTTGATTGCGTCTACTTTAGCCAGGAATATGAATGTCATCGTGACCTTTATAAACACGCAATGACATGTTGCACAGATGTGACAAGTCACACTCCGCGCGGTTCACACGACTCCGCTCGTCATTCACATTTTTATTATACGTCTAATATTTCTGGACGTAACTTAAATTGGACATTGAAATGTAACTAAAGCGAAATATAAATTGATAAATGAAAAAAAATGGTTTCTTTTTCAATTATACATATTTGTTCAAGAAATATGTATTAGGCTCTAGTAGAGGCCAATGCGGGGTTCCTGTTAAGTACCCTACACCACAAATCAGTTATCTATGTAGAGCGCGCTTAGGGTAGACCATTAAATTTGTAAAAAGTCGATCTTCGGACATTCTCGAGCGTGTCAAAATAAGATAAGGGGGGTTGTTTACATGCTAGAAGTATGCATTTTGAGCGCGATCCAAAGGAATGCAGTTATCACAAACGTGTGACACAACACCGTGACCTGGACATCCTGGAGCGTTATCAATTTTTTTAAGGGATAGTTCAAGGATAAGGCGATAAGGTAATCTGACAACTTCAATAACCTGAAGTAACAAAGATCGCAAATAAAGACTGTAGATACTTTCCCAACCGCTTAAAGTAAAATTGTAGTATGACCTTTTTTTAACATCTAATCTTCAAAATCCAACAGGTCAACACGACACTCGAGGATGTACAAGTTTAGCATCGTCGGCTCCCCTACTATTAGTTACTCGAGAAATAAGCTTAGGAGATTTAAGCTCAGCAGTGAGCAGTCAGCAGCAGCAGCAGCTCAGCAGTCATAAGCTTAGGAGTTTAAGCTCAGTGCTTGCTAGGAAAGTAACTCTCGTCTATTTTTTATCATACCTAACCTTCTCTACCATAAACGAATCATTGGACGTTTTAAGTATTAAGGCGAATTTATCTATAATTTCAAATTTTGTAATTATTATTACACGTATAATTTATGACGTAAATAATTTTCAAAGTGTGTGTGCACTGTGCAAACAGGCTGATACTCTAGTTGCATCTAGGGGGCGCTGGGTAACCGCTTAAGTTTCGCCAACTTTGCGTCGCGACGTATCGATTTAAAGGGGAAGTATTGATGTTCACCTAACTTGCACAACTTATATAGAGTATAGGCCACTTATTAACGTCAATTTTGGAAACAGTTTATATTTATATTTTGAGGCGTATTACGTTTTTGTTTACTTAATCTATTGTTTTTTTTTCTTCCTATTTATTCTATATTTATATTTCTGATAGATTTATACTAAAAGCCATTGCAAAGTATTCTGCCGCGAGTTTTCGATACAACAAATATATTATTTAAAAATAAATTGATCATTGGAGAACGCTAAACTAAAAATTAGCTTGATCACGTTTAATTTACTTTAAATATCAAAAAGAAGAAGTAGGTATAAATATCAAAAATAAAAAATGAGGGAAAACGGCCGGAAGTCTCAATCACAATCAGATTAGGTTGTAAGGCAATACATACAAAGATATGCTTAAAATATAGATACTTTAGTTTCCTAATAGTTAATTAGCTAGTACATTATATTGTTATGTTATCGTCCGATAACAATAGTGGCCATGTTTATTAAATAACATTTGGTTACAGTGGCGACTACTACTAATAATTCGCTTCGATATTTCTAAAACATCCTCCATCGATATCCAAACATTGTGCGTCATTTGAAATAAGGTTTGCGTAGATAAATAACAGATATGTACGTGTATATATTGTTACATTATGTATCAACGATTCCTTGAAATTACCTATTTTGTTACACCATAAAATGATAAGTTGTTATGTATCATTTTATGTTGTAACAAAATAGAAATTAAACTTATTAATTAGTATGTGTTGTTACGTTAAGCTTTAATTAAGTTAAACTTTAAAAAGTTCACCGAATAAGCTACGCTAGCAGGAGAATCGCTAAAGCACATTATAATTGATTAATACTCTATTCTACTAAGCAGAATTATACTGTATAAAGATAATAGTGCGCACATATATGTTGATAATATCTTAAAATATATAAATAAATTTTAGACGTTTATTGGTTTTTCCCTAGGGATTCCTACAAATGTCAAAGTGTGAACTGTAAGAGATAACGTAACCTTTTGATCTACTCAAAACGCAAAATGTAATTGAAACAATATTGCTTTTCTTTTGCCATACGAACCACAGTCAATTATGAGAGTTCAATGATGACAGCTTCTAATACTAAGGATTATAAAAGTATCACCAAATTGAAAATAGTATAATATCTTGTGTTGTCTTAATTAAAACGTGGATATTGAAATCTTGTCTTTGACTCTCTGTTATGAGGCAATGATGCTAAATTACTGCTCCACGTAGGCTTTCCTCATGAATCGCCAGAAAGAACGATCCCCTGCCGTCCTCATCCAATCGACTTCCACAACCTTTTGGCTTCGGCCGTCGCTCCCAGAACAGAAATTGTGAGGTACATAAATTTAGGGCCTAATTATTTTAAAATGTCATTTAATGTATTACTGAAAACAACAACTCTACAAATTTACTCAGTACGTCTTGCATTGTCATACATACGTATCTTAATACGGTGGGGTAACTTGTAAGCGCCTTGTTTAGAGAAGGACGTGTAGACAAGGAGGGCTAGAGTGTGACGTGCCTGCGCCGGCGCACGGTGTGGCAACCTCGCTTTAAATGTTTTGTAAATAGATGTCGATTGTTGTGGCAGGGTTGCAAGATTAACCGAAAATATTGTGAGAAGAGGTCAATTGCATGTCGATTTATGAGACGTTACGGTGTCATATTCAATTAATAATTAGCAGAGGTCTATTAGTACACAAATCCCAATAGACCTTTTAAAACTTCTTCTAATTTGATATTGAGTAAAATTAGTAATGTCAAATAAAAAATCTATGTATCAATAAATTAGGCAATAAAACTGCATTTTAATTAAATCCGTAAACTATAAAATGTATATTTTTCTTTTCTATAATATGTCCGAAATAGGCGTCTTGGCAACCCTTTAATGTTCTTGCGACAGCTCTATGCGTATGATAGAGAAAGAAATGGTGTCAAAAACACAACAAAAGTGGACTTTACGCAGTTGAGTTATGGAATAGTGATTATTATGTACAGTTATGAGTAAGTCGGATACGGCCGTAGCCCGTTTTACCGAGTTTTTATCACATTTTGGTTTGGTTTGAGTTGTGGCCTTAATTATTATATGTGTACAGTTTAAGAAGTATTAGAAATCAGCTATTAGAGCTTTCTATTTTTACTTCTGTTACAGTTTCTTGTGAATTTTAAAATAGATACTTCATTTTAGTCCTACAAGTAACTTGTAGTAAGTTTTTTGTTAAAACATATATATAAGAATTTATAATAAAAAAAATCATAGAGTCGAAGTCCAGTAACGAATCAACCAACTAACATACATAATTATCTGTATGTTATGTAGAATTGTGAAGAATCTTGATACTCTGTGATTCCTAGAATAGTTTATTTGATATGTTGCCAACGTTTGACTTTATTTTTTTTTTTTTTAATTTTGACCATTT
>JWHW01020213.1:58419-75422 GCA_000931545.1 Papilio glaucus
ACACCTTTTTTTATTCTAATGTTCCTTCTAGCACGAACAGCCAGCTAAAATTTCAAAAAAATATATCAAGAAAATGCTTTTTTCATACATCAAATGTTTCGAGCCGGCCCATTCGTGCAACAGATGTTGTTGCGGGCTTTACCACTATTGAATGCGGCTAATAAGATAACACAACATAATTAATCTAAGGCGGATCGAGGTATTCTGGATCAGCTAGTATAATATAACCCTTATTATTAGTTACCTTAATGCATATAAAATCACTTATCATGAGTTGTCAAAAAGTTACAGAAGATAAAGTTCTGACAAAAACACTCAAATTAAATAAATTCAATAAATCATCAGCACTGACGGTTCAGTGGATATCTGACGTACGATCTGACAATTACGTTTTTTCAGTATTAATATACGAAAAATAAACTGCTTGCGAAAATTTATACCGGGTGTATGGTGACGACAGTTCCATCCCTGGTGCATTTAAGACCCCATTGAACCGGTACAAAGCGGATAGCGTTTGCCGGTCTATACGTAAAAACTGACTTTGAAGACTGAATCTATACTTCTATACTAATATTATACATGCGAAAGTTTGTATGTATGGATGTTTGTTACTCTTTCACGCAAAAACGGCAGAACGGATCTGGATGAGATTTGGCACAGACATAGATTATAGTCTGGAATAGCTCATAGGCTATTTTTATCCCGAAAAAAACGGCATGGTGGGTGGGGTGGTGGGATACATTTTTTTTGTATTTTACAGATATACACATCTACGTATAAAAATGATGATGTATGTATGTCTGTATATAGATTCCGAAACGGCTACCCGGGCGAAGCCGACGCAAATCACTAGTCTAATATAAAATTGATTTATTCCGAAATTAGTTAATTGCGACAACATATATAATCTTAATCGTATTTAGTTCCACGGATATTTAATGCCTACGAACCTAAAAAAGAAATCTCATCAAAAATATCTGGAAAAAAAAAACTGTCATCAGGCTGTATCTCATGAACCGTGATGGTTAGACAGTTGAAAATTTCACAGATGTTGTATTTCTGTTGCTGCTATAACAACAAATACTAAAAAAAGAATAAAATAAATATTTAAGATGGCTCCCATAGAACAAACGTGATTTTTGTAGCACTTGGCCTGTTTTATAAATAATATTGCTTATTGTAAAACTAGATTAGGTACTTTTAAAGCTACTTTACATAGACTTAGTTAATTGAGTACAATTTTCACCAACAAACTGTACTAAGTTTGGCGAAATTTTATGGTGGATTTTACCTTGTTCTGTTTTTTAAATTATATAAATTAAACAGAAATCTTAGCTGGCTTCGAGAAACTTTTGTGTGCTCAATGTACGACATAAATTTATCCTGTAGTTTAGTTCACTCTTAGAAACATGTACTTATTTTTGATACGATTTATATGCATAGAAGTAGAACTTTTGGAATGTGAGAGGAACAGACGAGATCGTGAGTTGTTCCTCAACTATTTAAAGCTGAACAGAATGGACGTAGGGCTTATACAGTCCATATTAAATGACCCTTGTTCTGACGCGGCTAAACGGCTCTGTCAGCTCGTTCCCTGAATAATGGTTCTATGTGTATGTAACCAAATTTGATAAGTTATTATGGGGTTGCCGTATCCTAATTGGATAAAAACCCCAAAAAAAACAAATTAAGAAAAAAAGTAGAACTAAACTAGCTAGTATATTAAACCGGTACCTCTGACTGAAACATAAATGTACTTTTCCGGCTTTTAAGATTTCTTAGTAGAGTATAGCCTCTTTGTAAAATATTTTATAGGTATACTAGACCTTAATCGGGTCGATAATTAATTAAATTCCATCATTAGTGTAATAAATTTGTCATTATGAGTGTTTATGTTGGCGAGTGCCGGCGAAATTTTAATAAACAAACTGGAAGGCGGTACGGGGTGGCATCGAAATACAGTCGGGGTCGACGAACCATCGACCGCCCCCCCACCCTATAGCCTCCATCGTCCCCCCTTTCCCCCTACGGCGGTGCTCCCTCGTATCGAACCTTCGCGGATGTGATGAGTCTTATATATTGTAAAATAGACAAGTAGATTGAAATATTAAAAGAAACGGAAATGATTTAAGGTCAACGACATAGAAAAGAATAAGGAAGGCAACCTGAATAACACAACTTAGACATTAGAAATACATGAATTTAAGAAACTTGTTTTACAACAATACAACATATTCTTAATAGTATTACGACACATTAGCTGTTAATGACCCCTGTTGGCAAGACCTCACAAGATTCAATCAGTTTTAGTTTCAAAGCCTGCCTACCTAATCTTCGTACTTAAAAATTAAATAATTTTTTAAATTTCCTATCCAGAGTACGGCGATAGTGTCGCCCCTTATCACTTGTGGTAAGAGAGCCCATCGATATGGTCAAGTCAACGATATTTTGTCGTACATAAAATTAAGAAAAAGTCAGTCTCCAGAATTGCCTTCCGAGTCCAATTAGAAGGGTAAAAAATTCTGGTTATTTAACTGATCGATCACTTACCGTCACATCTAATGCATATTGATCTGAACTACAAAATCGATAAGTAATAACAATGAACGAAAACAAAAGAACTGAATGAAAAGCATACGAAGAATTTAACATGCGCTGAACTGAAAAGAAAAATCTTCTAAACGGTTAGTTAATTTTTTTTCAAGCAGTCATACGACTTCACTTGTTAGTTCATTAGTTAATTCGCTAGGGTTGAAATCTTGTTAGCTAATTTTGACCCAATTCTATTGAGTTTGCTCTGCTTAAAACTTTATTTAATTTTCATTAAACATACAGAATTATAATCTTAACATATAAAATTCCCGTGTCAGCATTGGTCCACGATGAACACCAAAACTTATTTAATTAAATTTTGTATAATGATTGTTTGTAATTTGATCCAAATTATAGCATAGGATAGGTGTTACCTTGAATATTTTTAGTGCAAATTAAATGTTATAATTATTTATAAGTTTCATATATTTATGACAGGTGGCGGTGTAATTTAATTTAATCTTGTGTTATGCGGGCCGTCGTCACATGTCACTCGTGTGTATATGACTATAGATAGTGCTACCCGTGCGAAGCCGGGGTCACTTGTTAACTATAATAACTTAGTGTAAAAAAATAATATTTGTTTACTAAAAGTTAAGGATGTTTTAAAAATAACCCATCATTCAGTTATTATACAATAACAATTGATGTCAAAAGGAAGTCAAGAGTTGTTGTGAGGCGCCAGAGTTTGTAAACCAAACGATCTATTGATTCCATTGATTATTTTACATGAACAACTTTACGATTTGCACTGTAACTGACCAATAAGTTGAAGTCACATGTGACTTCAGCAGCAGCAACATTTTTTTTTGACTTTACGTACATTCCTGTAATACTCATGAATAATTCTTCGGGATGGTGGTAAAAAACTGAACTTTGTACGACATCAAGAATGTCGGCCGTGTATCAAACTACTGTCTTTTAGGCCATCAAACGCATACACCACAGTGCTTATACACCACAGACTAACTAGTGATATTTGTAAAATATAATAACATGTTTTTCATTGCGTTGTAATGTCTGCAATACAAAAATAATTACATTAAACGTAACCTTACAATACGTTCACAATACAACAAGGACGTGCCGCTATTCTAAAATATTCAAGGTTTGCATATTTAATGAGTTAGTTTTATACAAATTTATATAACATTTAACGTTAATATTAAGCTGTGTTCACAGAAATTCAAATTTGTTTCTAGAAATATAACTAGCTAACAAATTAACTTGATATTTTTAATTGAGTATACATTATTTAAAATATATAAAATTGAGTTTAATGTTCAGAAATAAAGAGTAGAGACAGCTAGTGATTTTATATCCTACCTCCTTCTATTAATATCCTACATCTGTTATATCACTAACCATATGTGCTTTATGGTTTTCGATGCTTTACTTCAGAAATAAAATGAAATGTTGATAAAAATGTTATGTTGAATGAACTGAAATGTCCTCAATCTGTTTTTCCTTGCGGGGACTGTGTCACCTACACGGTGCTAAGTAGCATCACACTTTCACTGTCGCGTGTTAACAGACAAACATATCGTTGTTGGTACAAATACTGCACTAACAACTCCGTTTAATGTTCTCGTATATAAAATACATAAAAGATGTGACCTAGAATTATTATTTAATAATCCTAGATATCATATATAGATACAATAATCCCAGAACCATATTGGTTACGTATCCGTTAGAGTAAAATTATAAAAAAAAATACTAGAAGTAATGGCACTGCTACTAATAGTAGTGTTTTTACTTCTACTAATTAGGAGGATCTAATTATATTAATCAATTGAGTTATTTAATCAAAATGCACAAATAAGCTCTAAGGTCAACAGTTAAGGTAAAGGGCTACGTTACGAATAAAAGCAAAAGAAAATAAATATTAGTTTTTAGTAAGGCCGTGAATTAAGTGCATTTAATAAGAAAGGTTACAGAGAACAATAAATTTTCCATAAACTTATTCATTCTCATTATGTGACCTCTCTTAAACCGTGCTAAAAATGTGCAAACGAAATGCAAAATAAATAATGCTAGGTTAGACAAGGATAGCGCGTAATATTTACCTTGATGTCTTGCAAGACCTGTAAACAATTAGAAAAATATTAGTGGTTTTGTACTGGCACGTATATAATGGAATACGATTCGCACGTATAACTCTCATTATAACTCAAGGCTGATATATTGAGATCAAGTTGCAGGGGATTTTAAGATTATCGTTGGAAAATTTAACGCATACATAGAACTGAGGAACCTGCAATTAAACGCTGACTACATACACCAGCAGTTCAAACAGAACACTAAGATCATTGTAACTTGGTACATCCACAAATAAAGACTTATTTAATACAATATTTCTAGTGCCTATCTATATTTACTAAGTTAGTAAGAATCTGTTCCATTAAACATCATAAAATAAAAACGTAACTGCACTTTGCAGTTCAATTTACTTATTACCTTAAGAATTTATTGAAGTCGCCAGAAATATAATTCCTAATATTGACTTAAAAAAGGTTACAATCGTGATTTGTTTTGAAAGATTTGGAGGTCGTTTGCAAAAAAGATGTTGTCTCAAGACAAGGAAGCGACCCAAAACGGTAATTTATATTAAATAGGTTGGTAATTAAAATCGAACCTAAACTTAAATACCTACATAATTGTTTATGTATTCTACAATTCAAAATATCGTAAGTTTTCGTTGGTCACTCATTAAGTGTTGCTTTGGTAAAAATTAAACCCGTTGTAAAATAAAACCTATTAGTATGACAATAGAGTTACAATTACAAAGTCCATTCCGTAACCCGGTTACGTTTGACATTTAGAAACTTTTTCGAACAAAGCATAATATGCAAAGTGAAAATATCAAAGTTCAAACGAATAACAAATAGATCGATGGAACAGTTCAATGTTTCGTTTTCTGTGTCAAAATGAAGTCGGAAAGTTTAACCTTCATCTTTGTTATTAACTAGTCGTGCCCGCGACTCCGTCCGCGTGGAATAGTGACATTGGGCAGCATTTTTAATTTTCAGGCCAACCCTTTTTTCGCATTAAAGTCAATGTCCTTCCTCAGGCACTAAACTATGTCTGTACCAAATTTCATTTCAATCGGTCTAGTAGTTTAGGCATGAAAGCGCATTTGAGGCGCAAACTTTCGCATTTATAATAATTAGTAGGGATTTATTAATTTCATTTGTACATTATAATATTAAAAAAATATCTTAATTATTAAGTGTTAATGTTTTTATTAAATTGTTATAAACAGGTTTAGGTTTAAAACTACCTACCTTACCCTACCTTTAGCCTTTTCTAGTACATTTCTCCACTGCAGGGACACAGGCCTCCTCTCCGAGAGAGGGAGGGGACTGTAATCCACCGCGCTGGCCCAATGTGGATCGGTGGATGTCACATGTGTTCGAATTTAGTGGTTCTAAGACATGCCAGTTTCCTCAAGATGTTTTCCTTCACTGTATTTGGAGCAGTGGTAATGAAATAAATTGCACAAAGCGCCTGCCTGGGTTCGAACCCGCGACCGTACAGGATGATAGTCGGAGCTTATACCAATAGGCCACCACTGCTAAACAAACACCATTTAATAAATGCTCCTTTAAATATAAAGATGATGAATAAAACTTCCTATAAAATACCTATGCCTTTAAAATTTTGTGAATTAAAATACACTGAGAAACATCGTTGACTAAAGAAAGTCTATTGTCAAATTTAACTCCCGAAACTCCCGGAGGAGGCGATATAACTGAATGCACATCATTCAAAAGTTTTCAGGAGTTCGTCGCTTGGCGTCATTTTATCACTAGGGTCGAAACGTTATTTGGGGTCTTATTTATTCATGCTACTTTACAACAAGGTCGGAGGATGGCGATACTTGCCGAAATTGTATTAAAGAAACTTTTTAGTTGCATAATTAACTTTTCAATCAATAAGGCAATAACTTTTTATTTTGTCAATAGAACCACATTGATTTATAAAATACAAAAAAAAATATTAACAATCTTAATGAAATATAGCTATTTAGCGTATTTGTTATTTGAGACAGTAAAATAAAATTTCTAAAAGCTTTGAAACAAAAGACTAAACAATTGTGTTCCAGTCGGTGAAGTTGCGATAGCTTATCCGGCGTGTTGTCAGTCGGCATCCGGATAAGCGACGAGATACATCCGGATATAACAAAGGGTTAAGGGTATGCGAGTGTCATAGGTCGGGACAAGTGACGAGAGGACCATTTTATCTGGTATGTTTTGTAAATCGGTCAGAATCTTGGTATGGTAAGATACATGTTCATGTTTGCTTGTTGTAGACTTAATAATACACGTCACAAGATGTTATGTTATACATTATATAGTAATAACAATAAACATCAGTATTACAAATATATAATGTGTGTATATTATTACATTTAAATAGTAATTTCTATCCTTCTTCGGAACTACCCTCAGAATTAATGCCTTACATTTACTGTTGATTGGAGTAGAATGTAATAAATTTAATTAAGTTTATTTCTATTAGTGTTATAAATAATTATTTTTTCCAATTGAATATTTGAGCTTTCAAGTTACCTCTAAAGTTATTTTCGCTATCAGTGATGTGGTTAGAACGATAGGCGGGCGGGAGTGTCGAGAGGTCTCCGGAGCCTCGAGGGTCATCGCCCGCGCCCGGGTTAAGTGACCCGGCCAACAAGTTAAGAAATCTTATCCGGCCATAGCGTAACCGCTTGTTACGTGTAGGGCAGGTCAGTTTTCCGGATCAAAAAATAAACAATAGTATAATAACAGTAGCAGTACAGTATATATAGAACACTATAGTTTACCTGTAAATAGCCACGGACTCCTCAGGCTAATAAAGAAATTTCGATCTACGTACATAATAAAATATCTCCTTTAAAAATGAAGCTCCAAGCTCAAAAATAAATAAACCGGGACCAATCTCAAAAACGTACATATGTCTGTCAAAATGATTAATAAAAGAGTTTAAACCTTAAAAATTCAACAGCAGACGGTATCAAAGGAATATCATATCCAGACACGTAGAGGCACGCGCGACCGGGTTATCGACAAAACACACGTTGCTGGTAACCGGCGACGGGCGTCTTGCCACCAACATCGCGCTGTTTATCAGGTTACCCCTGATCGCGTGTATCTTAACATCGACGTAATGCTTCTGGATGTGGTAGACGTTTAGTGTAACTTGAGCTTAAGAAGCTGTCGAAAGGTGGCAGAATATGATAGATGTTCTATTAAGAGTTGACAAGGGACGTCCCAGAACTTGTATCGATCACATTAGTAAAGAAAGGCGGTATAAGAAGTACCCGTTAATGACAAACATGTATTGTATGCGTAGAAGCGAGAGAGAAGTGTGTCAAGATCTTGTTGAATGGAAAGCCGTAATCCTCGGCTCTGAATTACGGACGTTAGCGCATATTTAAAAAAAAAGAACCTAGAAACCCTTTTATTGATTTAAATATCTTTTTTTTAATATTTATTTATGTGTGTTAACAAGTAAAATAAAGGATCATAATTAAACGCTGGTTTAGGTACCTGGCTTTCTATTAATTGTAATGATGTCATGGTGGCAATCAGTTTTAGTGGTCGATACTATTTTTAGCGTTGTATATCGGAATGTAGTTTTCAAAACTACATTTACATAAAGTGTCCTCAATGCCGCATCTATTTATTCTAAATAGAGGTAGTAAGCCGTCTGGCGCGCGTCTACGCGGGCTCCCTGCGGCCGGATGTGTTTCACTCGGGTTTGGCCCGCGCTGCGGCTTCTTTGAAAGCACGTGCGCTTCCGAAAGTTCAAAGGGCAAGTTCACGCATTTCTTTCTCCGTGTTTACTGTGTTACGGTTAAGCTGGGTTACGAATGTGAGTTGTTTATATTGCATTTTATGAATTCATTTGAGGTTTTTTAAAACGACAATTTTGTTCTTTCTAAAGTCTTCAAATATATAACAAAAGATAGAGATTTTATTACCATTAACCTTATGAATACATAAGATTTGAGGTAGTTACATTACAGAGATATCTATCATGAGATATCGGACTAGCACCGCACTAAAATGTAAATCTACGAGTATCATAGAGAGAGAAAGTAGACTTAAATGTTCAACTCCCAAATGATAAATGTATCAATTGGTATGTTCCATGTACGACATTTATCAATCCTGACCGTAAAGTCTCTTATAACTAAGTTGTGAGGTTAGTGAAAAATGATCCTTACAAGTCAATGTTGGCTGGCTTGAGTAAGGTCTGGTGACAAAGTGATCCCTCGTCGAGTGCGATTTGCCGCCGCAACGCCGAGGCAAGCGGCCCGCAGCGGGCTTGCGTAGGGTAACAAACATTTTACGATTCTTTGGGACAGGTTTTAGGTTAGCTTCATGTTTTATAATAAACATGAATGGCGCGGATGTGACGTTTTTGTTGCTTTGTTTACAAATTAATCAATTGAAATCCTAAATGATTGAACATTTTTTTAAACTGCGATTTATCAGAGTGGGTACAGTGATTTACAATTACATTTAAACAGTTACGTTAAACAAATTTAAAGACTTTTGTATAATGTGCCCACCGCATATAATTTTAGGACCTTTTTTAATGTGAGAAAATGCTTATGCATATCCGCTATTACGGGAGGCAAGAGCAAGATTCTGTCAGACTCGTATCGACTAAAACCTCACAATGTCCCTTTTTCGCTTGTTGAACTCTTTCGCACACATCTGCGGCCTCGCCTGTGCCAGCCGCCATCCATTTAGGACATGGTATCCTTTAAGCAGATTGTATCTATACACATATAACAAAGAAAGTGTGTGTATATGAATGTTCCATAGCGTAGAAACTCTACAGATAAGTCTATCGTCACGCGCCCAGAGCCCAACCGAATTTAAACCAAATTACTACTACACATAAGTTTAAAAGATTCTATAAAATTTAAATCTTTATTCATTTTATATTCTTTGCAATTGTAAATCATAGTTCATTTGGAAACTATCTTTAAACAAATTAAAGTTTTTATTCGGTAGTCCTGAAAAATACATAAGACTTGGTAACCCTGGTAAAGCGCCCCAAGTTCAAGGCTAACTGGAGTGCGGAATCTTGCGCCGCGGTCCCGAGGGCTCGGGAAATGTGAGCTGCCCATGAATAGGCTCACTTCGGTTTGTTTGTAAACAAACTTTGGGTCAAGCGTTTGATTTCGGCGAAGCGAGTTCATTGACATCTAGTAGAAAGTTTTATTTTTATAAGCTCAAGTTTACTCTGTAATCGCGTGATTTGTAATTGTAAGTTAATGTGATAAACATGAACGAAGCCGGTCTGCGCCAGTTTCGCGTGACCATAAACGTCACCGAACGAGATGTAATGTAAACGCTCTTTAATTTAATTTATAGTTCGAGCGAGTATTTATGCGTTCTTTTAATGATTAAAACAGTCATTCAAGTTATAGATATCACATCATTGTATTTAGGTACTTAGCGGGATTCTTACGAACGATGAAAATACCACAGCGCATATTTTCAGTATTAAAATTTCAAAGTAAGTTGAGGAAATGCGCGAAACAGTAGCCGAGAGAATGGTTAATTGGATTTGATATGACTCGTGAAGTCAATTACGGGCCCTGTGAAAACGGACAGAATTAAAATTTACGCCGCGCCGTAAAAGCTCTACGGTCACATAATGGCGGCGGTCTGCTTTGCGTCTGCATCGCACGCCGCTAAATATATCTTTATTTTTCGCCCGTATGATATCACATAATGTGGAATGTGCACAACATTTGGATGTTTTAAAAAAGTGTTTTAATTAATTAATTATGACAGTTAAAAACTATGTGAAATTACACGTTATATATGAATTTGACGAACGTGTTTAGTGACGCTGTAAGTGAAGATCGGTTCTTAATATAAACTGTACAAAACTTCGTTGTTAAAAAAGAATAATATTTAGTATATTTAAATCAGTTTATAGTATATGTATTATATTCCAAACCGAAATGATCGTTTAAAGTACATAAAGATTTTTAACAATCAAAATCTGGTTCAACCCATAATCTCATTTGATGATAAACAAAAATAAATTTTGCTAATTTCATTTTATTCTTTGAAAACATGCATATTTTCATTACACGAGAAACCGTCACGACAAATTACCATCAATTACTAATTAGTCATAATTGTACGTATTAATGAAGACGACACAGAGCCCTGTATTCGATAAATAATTACGTGTAACATCCGTTTTGATTTGCATTCCCCTATCAGTTTAATAAAATAGTTGATGCAGCGAATACCGGTGGTAGGGGCTATCATTTCGGACCTCCCGGCTGCGTTACTTTCAATTGGCCGGTTCGCGTTGCAATCATTGATTTTCACTTTTTTCCGGCTGCGTGCCGCGCCGGGACAGACGGACGGGTTTCATTAACGGGTTTTGATTAAAAGCGTCTCGCTGCGAATAGTTCGAATCGATAT
Organism: Papilio glaucus; assembly: GCA_000931545.1. Taxonomy (NCBI): domain Eukaryota; kingdom Metazoa; phylum Arthropoda; class Insecta; order Lepidoptera; family Papilionidae; genus Papilio; species Papilio glaucus. The sequence continues at coordinate 69,480 of JWHW01020213.1, forward strand.
ACTACAATATTTGTTATTGTCCTACGTTAAATGTAAGGGAATCCAAGAATAATACACGATCATGGCCATGTTATGTCTAACTGATTACTAAGAAGAACAGAACTTAAGTCTTTTGACATATTTTGACTGGAGTTTAACTGGTTTATAATGAGATGCGTAAATCTATTAACCATCTGATAATTTTCGATAATGCCAACAAAATTTTACTCATTTTATGAACGTAGGAAAAAAGACAACCACTACCTACAGACTCCGCAATAAAAGCGGATTCGTTGCTAACCCTGATATAAGAATGAGGAAGAAAATAAGGAAAAGGGGTCTCCCTTTTCCTTATTTTCTTCCTCATTCTTATATATGTATATAATGTGAATTGCACAAGAATTGGGTCTCCGAGACCTTGCTACGAAAAGCAGAAGTAAAAATAACTTTACTTCTAATCGGTATTCTGGGGTGGTACTTTCTTGGTCCTACCGACCGACTATGACTCTTCTGGTCGTAGTTCTAGGATACACCCGGCTACCGTAAACTGGTACTGCTACTGGTACCGTAAAATGGATATTGCAGCTAGACCATGGATCCTCATGTTGTCAAACAGTAATCGCATTTCAAGGCGTGGTTATTGAAATTAGTATTTAACTATTTAACATACTAATTAACTTCCAAAGAAATGATTGTTATCCTTTCTTTACCGAATGTTAACAATGTACATTAATGGATGCCGCCGTCAGAAATTTAATGTGTGTAAAGCCGTAATACAATGCTTACATTAAACACTTTAATTAACTCTATTATTAACTTAACTGTCGTTACGAGTCAATTAAATAATGTATAAATATTTATGTTAATAAAGTATACGTTAACTTAGTAGGAAATTATTATTTCTCTTTGATTTTATAAAGCAGTAATAGCCTCTTGTCGGTAGGTGTTGTCCAACTGACGAATTAACATACTTTTTAGATATTTACTTCTGTGGTAAAAGTGGCAATTAGTAGGTACCTCTAGTATTTTTTACGTTTCGTCGTATGAGTGGGGTGCAGTCATCGTAACTTTTTAAAGTAGTACAGGCGAAGGTTTATGCGTTTACATGAAAGCGTGACGAACACGTGTATTTATTTACAAATGTATCAAACGGCAACGCACTCGATCGCCGAGCTCTCAATGGATCGAGGCCGAGGCGAGAGTGACCTAAATTTTTATTCGACACGCCACGCATATTATGTAGGTAGGAATGTCGTCACAGTCCGCCAACATGGCCGCCGTCGCTATGCCTACTCATATATTTTTTGGCGCGAAACGTGAAGTTACAGTAGAGGAAGAAGAAGCGGGAAAGTACACTCTTTAGCTTTCATGTCCATTGTTAAATGTTTTTGGGAAAGAATGTTATTCGCCTAAAACATACATTTTTCAGTCGTTATTCGTGTTACATTGTATTTTTTACAGACTATTTCAATCAAAGTAATGATACTATAAAACAAATAAGTTAAACATTAAAGCTTTAGTTGTAGAGTGTGTGCCGCGGTAACCCTACTCAGTATTGACTGTTGAAATATAAAGGACGAGAACGAGGTAAACATAAGAACTATTTTTTAGTTCGTAGGTTTTGTGAACTCATTTGTATTGTCCGAATTGGAGATGAAGAAAAATAAAAATCATTTTTGTCATCTTTAAAACAAAATATAGAAACTAAGCATTCATTACTTATAAAGATAATAAAAGGTAGCAGGCTCAGCGTGTACCGCATGACATATGCCATGTGGTGCTGGTATAAGCCCAACACACAGTAAGCCTTGCACGTGTTCAGTGCAGACTTTTACAAATAAATAAACAATATTAAAGAATACGTAAATGATAAAACGTACTAATTGAAATGGATGAAAAGAGGAACTACAAAAAAGAGCAAAATATTCATAATCAGGATAGATAGACAAATTTTGATATTCTATCGTGTTGACAATATCATATTAGATATTATTACGGTGATGCAACAATAATAAATTATTTTTTTTTTAAAATGGAAACAAGTTGCCATACTTAAAAATAAAATGACCACGATGCGGGGTAAAAAGTAAAAAGTCAAAAACCAGGACAAAGATAAGCGCTATCTGCGGTCGCACCAATCTCAAATATACATACATATAGTATGTTATGTAAACTTTACATCACGATAACGACAGATAAGAAATACTGGATCACATTATACAAGAGTGACCTATTGATGGTAGTATGATGGATAACTTTGAGAATCTCAATGAATGACAATAACTCCTTTTTAACGCGGTTTTATTAGCTTACTCTGCACGTATGTATATTTGTTCGTATGCAAAGGAATTTTTGAATTTGATTTTTACCCCTAAAACGTCCTATTGAAGACAATGCAATAATTTAAATAGTTTGTCCCATAACTCTTACCAGCATTTTCAGGATTTGTGATTTCTTAAGATTGAGAAAAACGCCATCTAGGGGCAACATTAAATAACAATGGATTATTTTATGTAATGACAGCGTGTTTTTAGTTTTTAAACCTATTAATTTTCTTCAATTACGGACAGGAGAGCGATGCTTATTTCATACTGTATGTACCTAATAGCGATGCAAAACCATCGCCTTTAGGTACATAGAGTAATATATAACTAACTCAAATGAGCAAAATAAAAGATTTAGTTTTGATTGTGACTTACAAGAAACATTTAGAATGACAGCAGAAAATCTACGTTTTACAGCAAAAATATTACGTGAATAGTACGCCGCCAATCGTTGTTATAAATTTTTTAAACTAATTTAAAATTTAAATTACATTTGCAATGTAAAACTAAAAAATAAGTAATTAATCTGGATCTGTCATTAAAAACTAAGGCAGCTTTTGCTACGTCGAAAATGTTTGTCCCCAAGCGTCGGTTTCTATATCGTGGTCTGATGAAAGCAACACAATTTTTTGGCTTATCTTATCGGCCTGGTTTAGGTAATAACAGAACATTTAGTAATAAGTACCTTACCTATATTTTACTATGAATATATCAAATTGTCCACCTAATTTATACTCCAGAGAATAGAACTCCAGAGCTTCGTTTCACATTACGCATGATTTCTTTTTTTTAGGGACTCATTTTTGATTTCAAACCATAAGTATTAGTAGATATATTATAGATATAGTGTTAAAACAAATGTTTGCTGCTCAATAAAACAAAAAGAGATAACCTAAAATATGCATTTATGTCATAGATTTACTGTTTTACCTGTTTGTTAATAGGCTGTTAACCTAACAACCTTAACTTGTTAACCTATATGTCTATGAAATAAAGCTTACCCTGGAATGATACAGCAATAGTAATAGTTAATTCAACAAAACAATAAACCCGATTGACTGTACTCCAATGTCAATCCGGGAAGAATACAAATCGTCATGCCGATAATGAAAAGAAACATACATACTCCTGGCAGTCGGACAGTAAGTAATGACGCCTAGAGAACTCCAAAAAATTAATAACAGCGCCCTGCTTAATGTCTATAAAACGTTACTTACAATACCATTTTAAATCTTTACCCTAAGATGCTACATAATATATACCCTACTTTAATTTGTCCATAGATGGCGCAGCAGTGCAACATCTATACCGTTTATCTGTTCGGTATAAAATTGGTATTATAAGGATAAGATCTACCGGGTTCTACTTAACAAAATAAGTGCAACATGTATTAAGTAGCTATGAAAAGATTTTGACGATAATAGCCGGCAATTTTAATAAAAGCGACGAGTGTCTTTTTTTTCTACCTAGTTTAGCTATGATTTTCATATCAATTGCTTCAGCGGTTTTCATATTTCATACAACAGTATAGAAAACCGTACTTTCTTAAGGGTTTCCAACAGTATACCCACACTACAACTTAAAAGGAAGCTTTGTGATTTTTTTTTAATTTGTTTAAACAATGTTACAATTATTAGAGAATTGACTTAATAAGGAACGGTTAGGGGTTCGATATCCAGTCAGCATAAACTTCAACATTAGTTTTTGAGTTCCCGGGTATGGCATACACCAATCCCCGAGTAATTAAAATATGTCTACTCCATTTGAATATAGGAGATGTAAGCTTTATTAAAAATTTGCAAAGGACATAAATAAATTATCTTCTTTATCTGTATATCAAAATACAGATCTATCACTAAATTAAAGATTAATTTACTATTCGAATAATCGAAATGACAGGTCGCGTTTATACGCTGTCATTTCTATATCGATATTATTCTAAATTTATAATAAAAATAAAACAAAAATGTTATTTCGTTCACATTATACAGCCTCACATTGCTTTAATGTATTCACTAATTTGAATAAAATTAGCATTTTATAATTACAAAATAGAAGATAAATGATAATATATGGAAAAATAATAAAAATGTAGCGATGGCATTTTAATCGTCGGCAATAATATATTATGTATTTGTTTTAATTAACAGACTTATATGTTAAGATATAAAAATATTGTTATTAAACAAACTACAATAGTTTCTATTATCTTTAATAATTGAAATTATTGTAGTGCATATTACAAATCAAGTCAAAGATTGACTGGCAATCACCATGCCGCATTCATTCGTTGCGTCTTACTCGCGTGCCGTTGGGAGTATTGACCTTTCCATCAATGTCTACAAGATTTAATGCAAGTACAACATTTCTTGCGCAACAAACAATACCAAATGCAACTCCCGAAACCGTAAATAATAAGTTCGTAGATCGTCATTACCTTGGCGGTTGGACGCGGAAGCCGAAAATCCAAGGTCTGTGTCACAACAAAAAAAAAGTAAAAATAACACAAGCACACGCGACTTTCGAAATTTGAATTCGCGCGGGAAATCGCTCTAGTGATGTGCGATCGGCGATCGGTAATCGATTGCAACGAATCGATATATTACATAAAACGCGCGAAGAGACGGCGACGTCGCACGTGACTGGTGCCCGTGTGACGGACGCAGCTAGCGCGGCAAGCGTCGCCCCCCTCCCCACGCCCCCGCCGCCCGTCGGCCCGCACCTCTACATACACGTAGAACAGACATTTGATAAACAAATTACAAATTTGAGATACGTTGGAGAGCTTCGCCTTTTAATGGCTTTTTACGCCTTCACTTCAAAAAAGATCAACACAACAATTTTAAATAACGAAAGGAACGTGGCTGATTATGTTCTCTGACAATCTGCTATATTACAACAGAGCTATCAATTTATAAGATGACAGGGTTCAAGTTTGAAAAAATATTAACCAATTAAAAATTCTTACCAAATACATCATTATGACCTATAATTTGCGTGATACTATTAGACCTGCAGTAAATGGATAATTTAATTTCTCAACATAAGAATATGAATTTGATTTTTTTAAAAAAGCTCAAACAAATTTGACCTCTTCTTATACGTTACATTTCTAATTGACATTGTTATTGACTGATTTTTCAATAATAAAAAACATATTCAAGTAATTGAATCATTACAAATTCGACTCTACATTTTCAATAGACACGAAAGTAATATGACATTGTATGCACCGCATCGGGAGATCTGCTACCATCCCACTCCCGCTTATAAGAAATCGCCTCGTTCAATGTGCTGTCTCTCTCTCACAACCGAAGCCAAAGATACGAAGAATAGCTCCGATAAGTTCCTATATGCATTATCATATCAGCCGAGCGAAGTGAACATAAACGTAAATTAGGAATACTCGGGAATAAAATATATGTCCCTTTATAGATCCAGAGCTTTACAGAATGTTAGAACAGGATCATTCTAGCGCTACTCTAATAAGATGTATTAAAGAAACCGAAAATCTAATAAGGAATAAAAAATCTTACTTAGTCTAAACAAGTCAACGTTATTGAAGTGTTATAATATTTTTACATCCGGTTGTTAGGTAATTATGTATTTTGTCTATATACTAATCATATGACTTTAGTTA
>JWHW01020213.1:89446-100415 GCA_000931545.1 Papilio glaucus
TCTGGAAGTATGTACGACAGCCCTAGGCTCTACGTGCATTCCGTGTGTTTGCGTACGTGTGAGTGCCAGACGGCTCACAATCGCACATTGTTGTACTAAAAAAAAACTCTTCCTTTTGATCGCTGCATGTTGCCTTGATCGATGGCGGGAATTTCGTTTTGTTTGTTTTAAAATCGGACATGCCGTTAGGCTCAATTGGTTGGAAAACGAGACGAATTCGAAAGAGGCGAGGGAATTATTCTGTAAACCAATTCAATTTCGTCTACCTAATATTCATCAACTATTCATATTCTTTACCTATTCCTTAATATCACCACAGATAAAAAAAATATTTTATTTAAGAAGGTTAAAAAACTTTGGTAATGATACTGGCAACATGCCAAATAAACGACATGAAAAAAAAAACAACGCGATTTTGGTTACGTAAAGCACATAAAATATTTACGAAATCAATTGAAGGCCTTACACCGTTTGTTTCGCGGGGCCGTAATCAAAAGAGCAATTTAGCAGGAACAGCGAGCCAAATATAATATTTAACGACTCTTTGTAACATTGAGACCGTCTGAAAAGTTATGAAATTTTCAAATATCTTCCGGAAATTACGACTTTCGTACATTTAACTTTCTCACACATTTTATTACCTGAACTAATTGAATTATAAATTGTACTTATTCAAATAATTAAAAATATCAGAACAGACATTTTAACAATAACGGAATTTAAACTAAACAACTTTTATCCCGTGTCTTAAATAAATGTTTCGTTTTTTATAGCAGACGCTTACCCGCACATGTCGTCCTTAGACGATACCTATATGCCAACTAAATAGTAAATAAATAAATAAAATTAAAATAATAAATAAGAATTCATACGAAGGGTATATAAGGGTATCTACATTGTTTTCTATTCTTCTGCATTTTTATACACAATCCTCGGTATGTATTTATATAATTATAAATAAGCATTATATGAAATAGTATAACATTTAATTTGTATTTAATAACAAAAGCAGTAAATCTTAAACTAGAACGCCATTATATCGGTAAATGGACGCCGAAAATGCATAACGAGGCAATAGAATGCATTAATGAAAGTTTCAAGCAATAGTTTAGAGTAACTATCCAATAGAAGCGGGCGAACCACCTTACCCCACTTCACCCTACACCCTACGGAGGTATCACAAATTCAATTAAATCTTTGCACAGATAAATTAAAATTCTTTTCGATGTTATTAACTAAGTTTCAACTAAAACTAATAATTGAAATCTTTTACAATAAGTTAGGTAATTTGTAAAAATATATGTCACGAAATCAACAAAATCATTTTCTACATTTTATAACATTTAATTATAAAAGTACATAATTAAATAAATGTATAAATTTTGCCGCGAAAATTGTATTTTCTTTGACAAAAAGAAAACATTATTTAAAGTCTTGTATTGATCGGAGCGCGGCGCATGCGCAAAACAACGAAATTTGCAATTACAAAGTGCTCTGTGCAAATTTCGCCGGAGTTTAGGGACGTCGCACGTCCGGGTTTTAAGGATGCGTTTTCTTAAAAAAAAACGGAAAACTTTATTGATTTCTTAAATAAATTTTATAAAGTAAATATAGGAATAATAATAAAGTTTTATTTGTGGTATTTCCACTTAAACTCAAAACGAATGTAAGCAATATTTGAAAATTAAACTGACATTAAATACACAATTTTTATATTTCCTAAATACAATGGGGTTAAAATTTAAAAAAAATATTTATTTTTATAGAGTTTGTTTTGGTGTCAAATATTAATTTAAAATGTATTTTTAAGTTTTTCATTTTGTCTAAAGAATATTACGCGGTAAAAAATATTACCTCAGTTATTTGATCGCTACTGGTGCTCTGTATTGTCTGGTCAGTACAGGTAACAGGATTACTCATAGGTAACTAGATCAAGGGTAGGAACGTCTTGGTTTATTTCACTTGTCGCTGTAGACATGTCTTTTATTTTAATAAAATAATATTTTCCTATCTGTGATCATGTTTTACATAGCCCCCGAAATTATATAAGACACATCCTATCAAGGATGATTAGTCAGGCTATACAAATTATAAGCATCCTAACAGCACTGGAGATGGCTGGGTACTACCAACACGGGATAGGGTGAATAATAAAATTAAATCTCAAACTAAGCTTACAACTGCAAGATCTCAAGGTACTGTGAGCTCATTCTGCATAGATCTGAGGAAAATAATAATGAAAAATGTGAGGATACTTCGCCAACAATTTTGACATCGGGAAGTCAGACACCTGTCCCGTGATTATGAGTGTTGTAAAGTAATCGAAACGTTGGGATCAACGCTAAATAGACGCGATAAAATCAGTGAAATTAGTTTAATATAAAAAAGTTAATATACAAGGGTATTATAACATTTAGTGCGTTATTCGTGTAAAACTTTCGATATCAAACACATAACAGCAGGCATAGAATCGCTCAAAAGCTTGGATTCATATCTGTTACAGTATTTCCCCGCGATCCCTGCGGTATTAAAGGCAATGCCGCCTTATCCCGGGTGGAAAGTCTCCGAGAATTTCATAGCGTTCTAAAGTTTGATTTAAAACCGTAATACCGCCAAGTTTTATATTTATTACAATATTGCGTTAACTAAAGACATATTGCCGCAATATTAACTACAGAAATATTGCCGTAATATTAATAAAGATAAAGAACGAGAAAAATAAATAAGCGATTGAAAGGAAAACAAGTGATGAAGAGTGAATAGGAGACTTGAAATATTGCATATTTCAAGTAGATTAGAATGTGACTTGACACGAAACATAAGATAAGGTGATCTTAATTAACACATAAATCTTTACCTGGACGCTGAATCCAATATATGTGTTTACATTAACTTGACCTTTCACCTAATAGGCAATGAGCGGAAATGTAGTTTATGTCATGTATTTGTACAATTAATGTACACATTCAACTTAATTACAAAGGTCAAGGTTGGCCTGGAGAGGTAATGGATTGAAATCTGAACAATTTTATGCTTTACTAAAATGTTGTTGGTTTAAATTAAATTATCTCTATCGATGCCAAACACAAATTAGTGCAAATCAATAAGTCTTAGTTATGTCATATGGGCATATCGTTTTGCACTCGCCTCTCACTTTTGCAACAAATTTATGTTGCAAAAGTGAGTGGCAGCGTTGGTAGGCTTACTAAAAAAGGGCGATATAAGGAGCACCTACAAGCAACGAGCATGTATGCGTAGATGTATGAATGTAGAAGCGAGAGACGTGAGCCAGGATCGCGCCACAAGGAAATCTATGATCTCTGCCTACCCCTCTGGGTTATGAACGTGAGCGCATATTATTATGTCATATATTATGGGATAATTATTCGTTTAATTTTATTAACATGTAAAAAATGTTCAGTTGTTCAAAATCACTAATCTCCAAAAGTTCTTTACTAATCGTTTTCAAATTTTCACACAATGTTGCATTCGTATACAAGCAGGATTTTACGTATTCCTTTAACCCCGAAAATAAGTTCCCGAAGGATAGGAAAAAAACATAAAAGATTCATTTCTTATATCAGTTGCCATGTTATAGTAAGTTATAATGTTTAGACAGGAACACTTTCGACACATGTTACTTAGATATAAAAATCTCCTGCAACGATGTTTGTACGGGATAAACTCCGAAATTACCAAACCGGTCATGATTAAATTTGGTCACTATGTGTAATTTGGTCCAACTTAAAACATAGGATAGTTTAGTTCTCGATTGAATTATAACACATGGCGGTGTAAGTTAAATTATTATATAACACTTCTAGGCTAGGCATCTAGGCTGTCGTCACACATTACACTTGTTTTTCTGATACCCGTGCGATGCCGGAGTGGTTACCTATAATTCGAATTAATTATACGCGGAATAAAATTATGAAAATTTCTAGCCAGGAAAGTACAGATTAGATATTGCAGTTATATACATATTATAGGTATATATTTTCTTTTATGGAAATTGTGTGAAAGATTATAGACCTACAATATTTGGGTTCAAATAATTATTTATCTTTGAGTTATTTTTTAGCACATTATTAATTTAATTAAAATTATTTAATTAATGAAAATTGATTACTTTTTACACATACAAACCCGAACAGTTTAATTAGCCGAGCGGACCTCATATCTCAGCGCGGCGCTCTATCTAGAACTAGGCATAGTCTAGTCTAGCCTTTAGAGTGCAACGCAAGTGCAGGGGGGCGGCGTGGGGGCCAGGGGGTGCAGTCTCGTTGCCATGGCGACCACAAGATGGCGCCCGCGAAATTAGTACGTCTACGGGCTTTATGCGGCCCGTCTTCATTATGCCCGATTTCAATTTATTTCCGAATTGATGTCGACGATTTAGTACTGCCGATAGTTTGTGCAATTTCCCTATCCCATGTGATAATACTAGATAAAACCTTGAATTATTAAACGTTGGGAATATTTGTATGCATTTTTATATAGTATCAAGTGTCTCTCCTCGATTGTTTCTTAAAAGTAATTGCATGCGAACAAAACAGTGTTCACATTTGATATTGAATGCTTTTGACGACGTTTTCGCTTTGACGTCTTTTATTGTGGACACTAACGAAATGTATATTTTCGGACATGTAGCTATAATTGTTTTATAAGTAGTAAGATATCTTGTACGATTTCTGAGTTCGATTCACGATTCATACTGATTCTATGGTTGTCGAACTCATAAGTAGTATACTAAGTATACTTATAAAAATATTGGGTAAAGAATTATTTTATCGCTTCAACGACAACGTTGGCACGGCGCATTGCAGCCACTGACTTGGAATTAACAGAGATAATTTCATAAAGATGGACTATATTTCTCATGCTTAAACAAATCCCTTTTATCGCATACCTAAAAATAGGGGAAAATTTATTTTTGATTGTTAAACTTAACATTAATTAGCGCCATCTTTTGGACTTATATCGTTATCAATAAATGATAACCTACTGGTACCGAAAAAAATTGCGAGATGGCGCATGACGAATATTCTTCTTCGACAAAACACAATCTTACGATGACAGAGGCAATCGACAGACGTACTTTAATATGTACAGCAATATACGTTTATTTTAACTATCTTTATATATGATTAAACCTGAGAAAAACAGTTAAAACACGCATCCCTACTTTTTCTGAAGAAACTAAAACTTTAGCCACTTTTAGTACAGTTTAGATCGTTGTGAACAAACGACTAGCGTCGGGGAAGTTTGGTCGCGGCGTGCTCGGCGACCGGTCCAATCTTTTCGTTCGCTCGTTAGTTCCAACTCCTGCTCTTTGTATTTCGAGAGTTGGGGGTGACCACTACCACGTGCCAACAGTAATAAGTCATTTGGATTATTATTGCTTAAGTTATTGTATAAAGTTTACAATGTAACATTTCATGATTGAATTAATTCTGTAAAACTCGACACGCCAAAAAAGTTTTTCACATTACACAAGTCACCAAGACTTGTACAAAGTCGGTGATTGCTAAATAAAGCAGTAATATAGGTATAGAGGGCTATACAACACTCTCTATACTTTAAAATAAGTAACTTGTAAAGAATTACATGGGAAATCACAGTTCTAAATTTTATACTTTGGATTAAGTGATATTACAAAGTATAAACAAAGGTCATGAATCCTAAGATGCGAATTATTAACAAATGGTAGTGGTCCTTGACGTTCCTTTCACGTAGTCTTATCATAATATCTGCACTGCTTTTTAAAACTATCTACACATTAGCAGGAACTTTTAATCTATACTTACAAAGAGGAAAGATTTGATTGTTTGTTTCTTTGTTTGCATTGAAAGTTCAAAATCGGAAAAGCCGTTTAGGCTACAAGAAGTCACAATGAAACGGAGCTACATACATATACCCTCCTGTTAGGCAAAACAAAAAGTCTATTAAGCACCTTAAACCGAACTTATATTGTCACAAATATGACAAGGGTTGAGCCTATTGTACATCAACGGGCCGGTTAGCGTGGTTAATATACTCGCTTTTCACCGCAGGTCGTGGGTTCGATTCCTACCCAGGACAGATATTTGTGTGCATGAACATGTCTGTTTGTCCTGAGTCTGGGTGTAATTATATAAATATAGTATATCAGTTATATGGTTCCCATAATACAAGCTCTGCTTAGTTTGGGATCAGATGGTCACGTGTGAGTAATATCCCAGCATATTATTATTATCAAACACCAGACATTTAGTCTCGAGTCTCGAGACTAAATGTCTTGCCTCGTCTAGAAGCCTAACACCGAATCTGCAGGGTACAAGAAAGTTTAGCCATACAACCGCTACACTTAAAAATATTTCAATAAAATTAACTACATTGTAATTTTATTATCTTGTCCGTCGCGTCGACATTGATGTACTCGTATATAATAATACACGCTCATGGATTGATGTGTTCAATGCACATTTCGATTGGCTTTAAACTAGCACACGCAATATTACCAGCGAATATGTGTCGTCTACGCAAAAAAAAATTACGTTTATTTGTATAATTTTTTATTGCTTTGGGGAAATCGGGAGCTTTTACAATATTACCGGATTAAAAGATAACTGAGCGGAAATTGTTTTAAAAATGAAGTGGAGTAACTCAGGTCTAAAGAGGAGAATTTATTCTCTCTCCCTCTGAAGTGCTTCAGACTAAAAGATCGCTCTGTCAATGGTGTCAGTTCTACGTTAGGACATATGCCGGTGGCTGACATTACCATGTGTTCCTTTAAAAATTATTGGCGCTGCTTGGAGACGGAGAAGATATCTTGGTATGCCTTGTAATTATAATTTCTATATCGTTATGACTTCATTATATTTATCTTGTTTAATCAATTTAACACGCAAACTTAATTGAGATATCTTTTGTCCAATCACCTATACTGGTACAATGAACACCCCTTACACATAAATTGAAGTTATAATCACACATTTTTTTTCAGTGTTTTGTTTCGATCGTGACTTTAACGCCATCTTCTGGTCGTCTGATGACAGTCCTTAAAAAGTAATTGCCAATTTAACATGTACTAAAGTGCGAGTAGAATTTTAATATTATTATAAATAAAATGTGTTTCAATTTCCTTGCGAGCCAATTTGTAGGTTTCGAGGAGGCTGCAACAGATGCGGCCCGCGGCTCTCATTAACTCACGAAATTTCCACGAAATTGTTTTAATGAAAGCCCTAACGGACCGATGTGGCAACACTAAGCTCAAAGTTATAATTACATTTATATTTGTTATCAAAACTTATTTTAATTAAAACTTTTAAAATAAATTCTGAATTTATTTGATTCTAGTTGCACGAAGAATGATTAAAAAACAATATTTAATACATTTTTAAACTCAAGTTAATAAGAAAATGTCGAAATTGACAGTTGACTTTTAAAGTAATAATAAACGAAACATCAAAAAGCGACACAGTTTAAGTCACACATAGTTTTATTATGTTTATTTACTACCTGCGTATAATAATGATAATAATTTATTTATTTCATTTTTTTAGTAAACTGTATGTACGGAATTTTGAGTCAAATAGTTTGTACCGTCTTCTCTAGGGACAGGACAAATAATTCATAATTCGAATTGATTATAATGAAGTTGTAATTCATTCACAAAAACAGTTCTTAACTTGACATCCAAAATATATTTTTATTGAATAAATACATATTTTATTTATTATCCAAATTAAAAAGGAGGTTCTTATTCGATTGTTTTTTTTTTGTTGCAAAGAGGGCATTCTCAAGGGTCCCAAAATAGTTTGAATGGCATTGATCCTTGGAATCCGAAGATATATTGCGGATTGTAAGACTCTACCTTGATTTGCTTACACGTACATAAACTTGACCCCTAGAATCGCCGGCGGCGAGTTACGCAAGGGATCAACCTAATTTGGTTATCCGAAAAATTGGTACAGGGACATTTCGCTTCCGCATACGGTAATTTAAAGTCGAGTTTTTTTTTTAAGTTTATTTCTATCGATTATAATTATTAAACCAAAACAATGTGTCAGAGAACTTTCCTTTTTCGGTTCTCGATCAACAGACAAAACGTTTTCAAGGTCGATTGTCGTCTGCAATGATTTAAAACCTTTCACCCAATGAATTACAATTTACAATTCAAAATCCGTTCGCGCCGTGTGAATGACCCTACAGGTGGCGCGCCGGAGGCTGTTGCAAAAATGCAAACAAGTACGTCGCGTGCGAAATGTCACGTAATACATTGCTGCATTTGTTACTAGCAGTTCAACGCATGTGTACTAACTTAGTAATGGTTAAGGAAGTAGCGTTAATTTCGTACATTTGACAGCCGGCGTGTTAATTTGTTGAATGGCGTACATTACTCGGCAGTGGTGACCGTGAAGCCGTGGGCTACACTTTATTTTCGTATTTGGGTGTTCCGCGTTGAGAGTGAGAGTGACCTCGTTTTTGTTGGATTCACTACCGGACCGATCTAATAAAGGGTTGCACAATTTTCAATACGAGAGTCACACTGAAGGGTCGTCAATTCGCAAATTGATAAGCCAAAGAGAAACAGAGAGGTGTATTATGGACACACGGATGTTCCGGAATTCATTACGCTAAATCTTTTTTGGGTTTGTATTAAGTAATGAAAAAAATAAAATAAACTGCGTTTAAATATGCGTTAAAATTATAAATATTTTCGTATATTCTCAAAATTGACGGCACGTTGAATCTTTTGATAAAAGTTTTTATTTCCTGGGTGATCGGGAAATGCATCATAGCCGCAAAAACATTGTTGTTTTTCATTGTTACACTTTTTTCGGTCTAAGCCCAAAATAACGTGCGATAAAAAACTCCGTCCCAAAAACTTACCACATGTTAAGTTTTTCCAAACCAGTCTTAGTTAAATCTTAAACCGCCACATTATTATAAAACATTCCTCTGAGGCGTTGCCGTCAGAATAATAGCAAGCTTTTTTCAAAAGCTACAACAAAAAACTCAGTTATGGAAATAACTTTTCATACGGGAAGGTCGTACATAATGGCGCTTCATAAAACATCAAACTTCCTATCGACAAAAAATTTGAAAAATGTCATTATCTAAAATTCAAGAATATACTCATTTGTTTAATCGACTTAAATATTTTACAATTTAGTGGAAATCACAATACATACGCAAGTTTTGTGTTTTATCTTATATAGTAAAATTCGTTGTTTAGATGCTTGAATATATGCTATTGTTTGTATGGATGTGGCCTAGAAATGAAGGTAGGAAAATGTAAGTAAGATTTTGTTAACAATTAGTCAATAAAAACGATAGGGTACACATACAGACACGTGGTAAGGGATGAAAGAAAAAAAAAGAAAATAAGGTAAGGAAGTGTACTCACTGGTGTAGTCGAAGAGCGCCCTCTGCCGCGGCCGCGACGCGACTCGCTCTTCACCGTCTGCAGCGTCCCGTCCGGCCCCAAAATAAGCTAAAACAACACAGACACACCACAGACTTAACATAAAGCAAATAAAAGTAAGTAAAAACAAAAGGAGAATGTTAACACAAAAGGGAAAAATGAATAGACAAACATGCAATGGAAGGTTAGATGGCGACAGATTAGTTATTTTAGTAAATGAAAGGTAACATTTTTGTAAATAGGCATAAAAAATAAGAAATCTACATGTTTTGTTTTTTTTTCGAAATAAATATGTTTACCGATTCTAAATATTGTAACAGTGCCATCTGTAATTTATTTTTGTCACTAAAGGGTTTCCTTTTGCCATGTAGTTTAGCTCTTCGCCAGTAGGTGGCTTTTGTGAACGAAACCGAATCGAACATAGATGGCGCCTATACGCTTTTTTCCTGTGAGTAAAAGTAGGCTTTGTTTCATTTAACACAATTTATTTTCCCTATCATCCAAATGAATCGTTTTTTCCAAACTCTTTTAAATTTTTAATGATCTCTCAAACTTATTAACAGAAAATATAACTACCATAATATTAGTTCAGAACTATTATAAATGTTTGCCTACAGTAAGTGATTCGACTTGAATATCAACTTGTTCCCATTAAGTAACGGTTAAATAAATCTAAATTATATGTCTGTGCAGTCTGTCTAGACTGCATTTTGTACGTTCGAGTTTCTCAGACGTACTTGAGAAACTATAAAGCCAAAGGTGAATGTAAAATCTATCGGCGAGTTCAATTTATCTTTTTATGTTTCGTGATAAAGAAATTTACTTTAAATTACACGAGTGCATATTAGTAAGTAGTAAGTAATATTGCGTTTAGTAAGCCCTAGGTATTGTAAGATTTGACTGGTTTCTTATGATGAAGAGTGGTTTCCGTCGATTAGTCTCCCGAGTATTTATTTATTATATAAACACAACAATTTATAAATTATTTATCAAAATAAGCTTGCAGTACCTACATCAAATTTTCAATTATATTTTTTTAATTAGTAAGTCGTTTGTAATATTTATATACCAGTAAGATTATTCACCCTGATGAGCGAATAAAAGTTATTACTTGTTGGGTTACCTATTAGATTCTTTTGCAGATACTGCTATAAGACGGAGCTATAAGGAGCTTCCCGTTAGTGTTAGAAGGCATCTTCGATTATTATACTTAAGCGTTTGCTTTATAATTATAATTTTTCCCCCAATTTATAATTTCTAACATTTGGACTAACTAATTTCTACCCTTGAAAAGATGGATAAGAGTCCTATCCTGTATTTATCTTTGTATATATGAATCAAAGATTCTTCTTATTGAAAATATATTTTTTATGTAGTGCACCTCTTTATTTTTTCTTTCTTTAAAGCGTTGTCGACTGGTAGATAATGCCTATAGGCATTAAGTCCGCCATTTTTACTTTGGTTGTGCAATAAAAATAAATATATTATCGTTTAATTGTGCCTATAGTTCAAAATGTATGATTGTATACATTAAAATGATCACAGATTCAATTGTAAATT
>JWHW01020213.1:108499-145859 GCA_000931545.1 Papilio glaucus
CCGATAGAAATCTTACATTCATACCAAAAATGTATACCATAAATAAAAGAGGACTAACAAACAGCTGTCTAAAGCGTTCCCATTCGTCCACGGGGAACAAAGCGCGAAAATCATTGACATCCTTCACAATCCACTCATAGGGAATCTGTGCAGCGAATGACGAGCGAATGTCACTAATTTAACAAATTGAACCGCCTTCCGCCGCCGAGCGGAAGCTGCATGATGCGGCTGACGCACATCGCTGTGTAACTATACTCGCAGCGAATACAAGCGTATGTTTTAATAGGCGTTTGTTACGAGTGCTCGCTTCTTGTGCGGTGAGAACTGACCACTGGCTTTGCTCATTCACTTGGCTATAAAGCCCGTGCTTTGTTTAAACAAAAGTGGAAAAGACGAGAAGTGATTTTAAATGCACTCGTCTAGTCAGAGTATTCATATCTCTTTTTTTCCATCAATCTGGACCCGGTAGGTTTCACTGCAACCGGGTTACAGAAGGTTTTTTGCGGATAACGAAAAAAATGTTGGTTGGACCCGCTATTTACAACGTTTTTGCTAGAGAACGTGTGATGGTTCTCCTAGTTGTTGTATATTAAATTATAGTCAACTCTTTTTTTAACACGGTTTTAAATAAACCAAATTATTAGTTAGTTTGGGAACGATAAAACCTATGTAAGTTCGGTAATACATATTTACGTAATGGTCGTGTATAAAGCAATTTTTTTAAATATATAGGTAACTGTCTCATTTCTACTATCAACACCCGCTTTAGCTTCACCTTTCCCGTATCTCTCAATTTCTTTTATGCGGTCACTATTAGGCTTTATTAGATGCTTATTTAGAGCAGACAGATTCGCTTGATTATATTTCTGTATATCTCGAACAAGATACAGAAGCTTGGATTATCTTAGTTTTATTGATAATACTATAGAGTTTTAAGTAAATCTGTATATATTTATTGGCTCTTGTATATCATTTTTGGAATTTAATAACCTAACCGAAAGGACACAATTGCGATAGCTAATTGTACCATGCGTTACAGTTAGTGCGTTAATAACTAAAGGCTATAAAGATTTTCAACATCATAGGAACGTTCCCCACTGCCATGTTATGGAATCTGTTGTCACTCAGATGTTACTTTTTGTGGGACTTAGAAGCAAGGAAAATAAGTTAATATTAGACACATCTGATGATATATGTCACTGTAACATTATAAACATCGTTGGTCTAGAATATTACTAGTGACCCGCCCCGACTTCGCCCGGGTAGCACTAATTATGTTGATCCGATTGCTACCAAACTTCACAGGAGTACAATACCGATCTGAAGATTTCCTGAAAATTCCATCGAAATCGGTTTCGAGGTCTATATATAAGAAACATACATACAAACACACACTATATTTATATAGATAGGTAGATGAAGTAGATATTTCAAATCAACACAGCGTAATTAGGTATTGTAACTGCATTTAATTACCATAACACTAAATTATTTACACTTGTAACATTTTTTTCCATTTCATATGTGTTCCAAGGTTGATCAGTAAAAAAAGATAATTCAAAGTCAAACGGTTTGTGAACGAACAAAGAAATGTCAATCATGGCGGCGGCGTTTGAATAATTTAAATTTGGAATTCGCGGAAAATGCTCATGTCGATTGGCGCGTAATTCAGTTACCTTGTGTCACATCTCGATGACTGAATCACTGGGCATTGTCGCACTTCTTAATGTTTCGGAAACAACGTTACAATGAAGTAAATGATTTGAAGCTAGTATACTATAGTAAATGCCACCTTAGAGGGCAATGGACATGAGTTTTTTTTTTTAATAACTGGTATAACAAGTATTAAGAATATATATTAGACCACTGCAACATACTAATAGAGTGTATTTGTAATGCAATAACAAAATAATAATGTGTATTTATATAATTATCTTATATGTCACATATTTATTAATGTGTCTTCTATATTATAGTATTCACTTTTGTTATATATTTTAATTATGTATTTATTTTATGCACGTATTGTATTTACTCAACCAGACAGAGATAAAATTTTCACCACCGCAAAATAATAAAAACGATCCCATTACACAAAGTACCTATCGTTATTTAAAGTTGTATATAGATGGCGTTATTATTAATAATAAAATAATTTTTTATCCTTATAACCTTTATCAGGACTAAAACGAAGTAATGTAAAATCTATTGGTTCCTCATACAAGTGTAAATTTTCAAGTAAATCGGCCTTATTGTTAGTGAAAATTACGAAGAAAGATTCCGTTACATACAAACTCTGTATGTTTAATAGCGCGTTAAAAACAAACAGATGCCCGCAAAAAATCTGACATCTTTAATTCCATTTAGGTACACAGACATGATAACCACGTTTCGCTTTTTTCCGAGGTTATTGAACCCTGTGTCAGTCACACACAAATTAAGACTTTTGTTTTGAATTAAAAGTGTGAATGAATATTAATAATTGTAAATTACTTAGACTATGACAAAACTGGAATGCTTTATATAGTTTAAGTTAAGGCTTGGCTGGCTAAAGTTGGATAATTGTGGTAAATTAAAAAAAAAACTTTAAGTCAGATTTCCGTAAGATACCATGTGAGGGTTCGATATAGACTATGGATATGTTAACCTTGGATCCATGTGATCAAGTTCAGGGCCGATACTGACCTAACTCACGGATCTGCTCGGCCTTAAACCGTTGTCCCATTTCGGGTGTTTTTGCGAGCGTTTTATGTGAGGTCGCGTAGGTCCCAACGATTTTCCTTCTACGATCCCTTTATTATACCCGAGAAAAAGGATCGAACGGTCAGATGCGCAAACATGGAAGAAAATTTGCCGAACTCAAAATCGAATTTCGATGTCGGGGGCATTGAGTCGATTTTACATGGTCACAGATTACTGTTCACACTAAGATTTCACGCTATCTGGGTTTACATACAGTTTTTTTTATTTTTTTACACGATTTAACACAGGAGTCCAAGCCAGCAGAAAATGAAGCATTTGAATGCATTTAAAATCAGCGGACGCAGGAATGTAACTTAATCGCTACTCTACGAAGTTGTCGTATTGAATTATAAAAATTTAATTGAGCTTTAAAATTACGTTTATTTAAGGCCGGCTACTTTAAAACTTATTTCCAACTTTTTATTCATAAACATAAACTTCTTTGATATTTTTGATACTGAATATTCAACAAAAAATATTCAAACTTCAAAAATAATGTATGTAAATAAAAGATTCTTTCTATCCATTTGTATTTATAAAAATGTGTCACATTTGTAGAATATGTAACAAAAACCAACTGCAAAATATTAAAGATTCTCCCAACGAAAACTTCTCCGTGATTAAAAATTCCAACCCTTCGAAATGATGAAAGGTATATAGGTGTCAAAATCCACAAGTTTCTTTATTAAAAAGTACTCATAATAATGAAAGGTAAAGATAAAAGTGGCACCCGATACTATGCTATAACACTGATATATTGATAAACAAACGCATCAAAAGAAAAGATTAAAAAAGGAAAATTGTAAAATTATTAGTTTTTTTTTAAATTATAAATTACCAAGTTAAAATATATAAAAAGTTAAGGAAGAAGGAAATACGACTTTGAAAGTAATTATATAGAACAATATCGTACATCGTTTGGTCGCAGTATTGGCAGGCGACGTCCCAGGAGAACATATATCGATCAAATTAGTGACATATTAAGAGCAACCGACGAGCATGCATAAATGTATGGATGTAGAAGTGAGAAAGGTGTGCCAGGATTGCTCCAAACAGAAATCTGTAATCACTGCCTACCTCACTGCGTTACAGCGGTGTATATTATTTATTTTTCATATCGTATATTTGAAGGTGACAACATAAAGGTTATACAATGTTATTTAACATGGCGTTGGATGCGGCGAGCGCACATATGCGCTCCATTTCACCCTGTAACACATAACACGGTGCATTAGCAGCCGTGTAAAAAAATAGAAATCACTTTAAGTTTATTAATAGTGTCAGCGCGATACGCCCCGTCTGTAAAATGGTAAAATAAATAGATACGAGGCGGGGCGCCATTTGCTCGTCTCTGGGCGGCGACGATTTGTCCTCTTACCCTATCCATTACAAGATGCCTTACCTCACGGCCGCTCGGATGTTCTATTTATAACGACACTGTTCCAAAATGTTAATATAAATAACTGGATGTCTCTTTAATTTATATATGGCTATAACCACATATTAACAGCCATACTTAAAGCTTAAAGATGTGCTATAGGCGCAGTGCAGCACACATATCTCTACTACCATCTATTCGATTTAAAAACTTTAATAACAGTAACCTATTTAGTTTACTTAATTTTGTTTATATGAAATGTAAACACGACACTGATAAAGAGGTCTTGAACCTGACCTCGAGGGTCAGCCGGGGATTAAGCCGCTACGGTATAATCCCGGGCAAGCGGACAGGCGACAAACAACTGCCCAGAACTGAATTAGTCCATAGACTGGTTAGATGTTACGCGTTTTTTTTTGTACATATTTTTGAGTTCCTCGGAGTTAGTAGTAGAAGTAAAAAAAAATATATTTAAAATTTTATTTCCTTTCTAATGGAGACGATAATAACAGAGTAACGATTTTTTAATATTTATTTCGTTCCATTATATTTTTGCAATTTATACAAAAATTATAATTTGTAAATAAATAAAATATTCGAAGTTTACAAAAATTACCAAATCTTTTTTTCATTGTTTGGAAGTCTAAATTAATATGTGTGTATATCTAATTTATATATGCTGGTAAATTGTATTTAATTTGAGGAACACAGGCCGTGGTTGATCAAATCTAGTAGAAAAAGCTTTTGTTTGTCAATGTTCACGCAACTATTAGTCTGTCAGACCTTTTAACTTGTCAATTATACTGTTAAAGCGCTCTTCAAGTAATGGAAGCATTAGAAAATAAAACTGCACCCTCTAACAGCTCCATTCTTTATCTTTTGATTATTAATTGATTGCCAAAGCTTTTTTCCTATTATTGAGTATCTCCTAGCTTATTCATAGGGTGCACCGTATTTTAATTTATATTTTATTTCTGTGAGTCCACAGAAATTAAAGAAGCTTAGAAAAATACAATGTAGAAAATTAGTTATCCTTACTAAAGTTTAAAACAATATTTTGATATCGTTATAAATCGTCAATCAACTTTTGTTTTACAGTGTAAAAATATTTTGCCTTTACTAGGCATATTACACATGTTTATTTTTAAATGCACAAATGTGTAACGCGGTCAGAGGCTTTGACAACGACCTCTTTTTCTCGTTCGTATTACACAGTCGGGTTCATCCACGTCCCAATGGGTGTATGAATTTCCGGACGAATATCGGCGGTCCCTTCCGAGGGGCCCGTCTGGCTCGCGTCTGCAGGACCCCGGACCGTATCGAGATTAATGCCTCCTGTGGTTATATCATACTATTTCAAGGTCATGTTTGCAAATACGAGTATGTGGATGCCATGGCCCAGGTAAAATTAATGAGAAGCTTAGAAGAAAAAACAAAGGTTTGTTCGCAGGATTAGTATAGGATTGGTAAGTCTGTTGCCTTACTTTATTAAAGACCTTGAGTTTTACATCTAAACTAATATTATAAAGATGATATATTTGTTTCCGTGTTTCCGTGTAATGGGTAAACTCTGGAATGACTGAATCGATTTTGATAATAATTTCACCATCAGAAATCTATACAATGTATAGGCTATATTTTAATTATTAATGTGAGATTTTGAAATACACCCGAGCGTCGATTAGTTAGTCTATTCGAATATAATAAATCTGCGGGAACGTTTTACACAAATAATTGGGAGTTATTTTATTGAAATTTATCCACTAAAATTACTCCTGTGTTGGGTTTTGAAACGCTTTTGTGAAACGTAGCACTTGTAATGTTCAACAGAATTTTACACTTAAAACTTCCACGAGTGCTCAAGTATCTACTATTGTTAAAGCATTTGCCACATAAAAGTTACGATATTACGACTTTATCTCAAGTTATATTGTAAATAATACAAATTTAAACTTAAATACAATTTTTGGTGAACATTTTTCATAATATTTTTATGACGATCTAAAATGGTTTTGTGCCAGCATTTTTTAATCTCCTTTTTAAAATTACCGAATAACTTAAAGTAAAAACTGGTAAGGAGTACTTATACCGACGGATATGCCCATGTTGTGTATATGGATGGCTGTGAAAGAAGCGAAAATGGAAAAACGTAATGTTTGCCTACCCTTTTAACGTGACGCGTGCCGTTTTTTGTTATACTTATTAAAAACAGATATTTTTTTGTTTATTTTCTTTTATATATGCACCTCGTTTCATAGCAAGATATGATTGTTGTAAACAAACAAACGGCAGCTATAACACTTTTATACATTCATCGGAAATGTTATAATTTTGTGAAAATCGTGATGTAAATTGAAGTGAAATTGGATAGCTAATGTTATAAGGTAATGTAAGAAAATGTTGTTTTTCTAAATATTTTTGAATTTATGAATTTTAACGCCTTTGTCTATAAAAATCCCATCGTGCTGTATATGTACAGAAATTTCTTTGTATTCGTAGGACGAACAAAATTGGCTATTACGTCACGAACTTCTTTTACTTCTCAACTTCCATTTTGAATTCCTTCTTAAGCCTACCCTCAGAACAATAGACCTTTACATAGACTCGAAATAGACGCGGAAGACAGGCGGGGCGCAGTGGGAGCAGAGGAGTGGGAGCCGGGACTTTCGCCCTCGCGCCAAGGTCACGCGGACATCGTAACCTCGACTACGCGCCGCGTCCGTGTCGACGCGAATGTGTGCGTCGGGAGTTACGCGCGATTTCGGTTATGTTTACAATGTTGGACATGCGTTCGGAAATCGAGAGTGGAATTTGTAGCTGTACCAACATGCGTTATTTATTCATATGTAAGTATTCGGCACTGATCAATGAACTCATAAACCATCGATTTCTAGTTGTTGTAACGTAACTTTAACAATAGATATAATCAGCCAGAATACGGCTTAATCACTTTAAGCCGTATTCTGGCTGATTATTTCTTTGTAAATATTTCACAGGGTACTTATGCCGCTAGTAAAAAAAGCACTACGTAACAATTTCTTATTCTATTTATGATTTTATATCTATATTGTGCTCAATAAAACAACATAAATTGATATTATTTTTTGTATCATGTTGGAAATCAATGAGCGCGTATTTGGAATTCAGTATGCAAGAAAAACTAAAAGTTAAACCGAAAAAACACTCGATTATAGACTAGACGCGCTCGCAATTTGTCGACTCGGCGTAATTTGGGCGGGAAATTGATTTTTTATGCCATTAAAGGAGGGGTGGTGGGGTGTAGGAGGTAGGTGAAGAGGAGCGAGGGGCAGTCACGAAAGTTATCGGATTTTCGCGCCTCAGCCGTGAGCTCCGCCACAATCAGCAAAAATGTTAACAGCTTTTTCA
The DNA here is from genome assembly GCA_000931545.1 of Papilio glaucus. NCBI lineage: Eukaryota > Metazoa > Arthropoda > Insecta > Lepidoptera > Papilionidae > Papilio > Papilio glaucus. The sequence continues at coordinate 116,007 of JWHW01020213.1, forward strand.
CTATCATTGTAATGATCGCGTGTACTTCAAATTGCTGTCTTGTATCAAATCTTAGTCTGTTTTTGTGTATAGAACTAATTACTTTTAGATTTGATGATTAAATGCTTTTAAATTATTAAGTAAGCGCGTTAAATATGAATATAATCTGTGAAAACTTAACACATGTATTGTTTGATCTATAGTTTGTATTTCGTTCATATTTTTACATATGACATTTATAAATATGTCGTACGTAAATATATTATTTAATTCCTAAATTTACAAAGTACAGTAAGTATCAATTTAATATTGACGAGGAACTGTTGTAAAGGTGACGAAATAGTTATTTTCACATTTGATAAGTTTTAATTGTTCGTGGCACACGTTAAAGTCGTCGTCTACGAACTCGATCGAACACGGAAGCGTCCTAATGTACCTACACTACTACTACGCTCTTACAAATTCGTCTACGCACACATTGAGCTCCAATATTCATCAAAACAAACCCACACAGGCGCGGCGCGTCTGCCGAATTAAACGCACACCGATGTAATGTACATACAACGAAGGTTTCCTTGTGGTGGTGTGAGTGAATGAGAGGGAGAGTGTGACGAAATTTCACTTTCCGTTTTGGCAACGTCGCACGATGCCTCCCCGTTCGTCGACATTTCAAATGGGGTGGGTGTACGGCTAGTTCGTTCCGAAAACGACATTTTTATTTTTAATGTTACCACTGTGATTTTAAAACGATTTTCGCTTTACATCGCCGCAATAAAAACCAATGTAAACGCTTCTGATTTTAAAGTTAACAACTGAAATAGAATTTTATTTTCATGGTTGTGTATTTATAAGCGAATACAACCGAACAATCCCAAATATTAATTAATGATAAATTAATTCAAGGGAGAAAACACAACATTGAACAATAAATGGATAATCTTCCCATAATATTATACAATAGTATTTATTGTAAAGGTTCTAAGATCTTTTGAACATCATCATTTTAGATGAATGGATATCAATGTATGGATTCGCAAAGATTATTTCGAAGGGGAGGGATAATAGGAAACGGTGGTATGAAAAAAAAACGAAAATAAAGATTTGTAGTAAACTAACGGTACTGTGTGTATTTGAAATACCCACTTCAAAGCTCAGACGATTCTCGGAAGTGTCATCCTCGGTGTGAAAGGGACGGCGGTTTGTTATCCTTGTCTCGCGACTATCGACTCGCGGAGGGACGCCAGAATACTTTCGTACGTTTTGGTATTTTACAATATTCGACTGTTAAGTAGACTATGATATCGGTATAGCCTAGTTTAAAATACATTGGATTACTTTTAGATATCACTACAATTTTTTCCCATGAAGTTCAGGTCAGTTACCTATGTAGTTCGTCATATTAATGAAGAATGATTCTTTTTTTTTAAACTCTGAAACTACCAAACCGATTATAATAATCGAGCATTGGAAAGCTGGATATTCCAGAAGTAACATAGATTATATATTGTTATTTGTTTAGTGCAGTAGAGGCCCGCACTTATACATTTATTACTTGCGAATTTGATAATTTGTATAGTTGGTTTGTTTAAATATCGATTTACAAAAACAAAACGAGTTAAGTTGTGGACTGTACGTATTATAAGACACTTCTAATTCCGGGATTAACAAAGGGCATATAAAGTTCGGCAAAACGCAGGGGATCATCGTGTTCACTCCGAACCTTTCAAAGGGCTAGTGCCCTCTGTCAGATTGTTCAGGGACCTCCTTATCAATTTAATTTATATTTAGTGATTGAAATATATTGATCAGTATTTCATTTTATTATTAATAGCTCTAAAGATCTTTACAATTCTTCATAGCTAAAAAGCGCGAAGGAAGAATCACTTTAGACATATATACGTATATTGGACCTTCTGGAAGGACATTTGTTGAGTTTACTGATAAAGTTTTTCAAATGGTACATTACTCGTATCTTGAATCCAGACTCAGTTTCCTTGTACTTTATAGAAACGTGTTGAGTTTCGTATAATTTAGTTCGTCGGCATTCTGAGCAGTTTGCGTTTACGTATAATTTTTTTTTGTTATTCGAGAGACCTTGTCGCTATCTTAATGGATTCACCATAACAATGAGTTTCGGATATAAACCGCTCGCGAACAATTTATACGTTGTTTTATGTATCGAGGCCGCGGTATTGTTAACAAGCTTCCTTATATAACCAGGTTTGTAGATTAGAAATCTTTCGTGTTTCTACATTTAATTCCTTGTTTTATTGTTTATAATCGTCGAATGAATTTTTTATAAAATTCTTTGGAAGCTAAATTATCTTAGATAATGTCGGCAACAGTTTTATAAGAGACAAAGTTGACAGTTAGATTTCGTTTCATTAAATAGAGTTGTATAGAGTTACATGCTTTCAAAAAGATATGTGTAGTTTGTCTTTTACAAATCATTAACAAATTTCAAACCATGTTTATTTAGAATTTAATAAGATAAGAATAAGCAAGCAAAACGCCTATGCCCAACAGTGGGCGACTATCGACTGAAAAGAAGAAGCAAAACAGTTTCCTCATATAAATTGACAGTGACACTTTGAAAGAGATTTCAACGCTTTTAACGGATTGCGGGGTGGCTGAACGCAAAGTACTCTTTGTTGCGTTTTTAAAGTTATTTTTTTTAAATCATGCGATGTTCTATGAATTACGAGTATAACTCAGAGATATGGTATAGTCCATACGTTTACGTAAAAAAATAACATGAGATACAAAATTCTTAGATTATAAATCGCAATTACTGTTGTAATTTACTACTGACAACCCTTCAAGTCGACAACTATTTTATATACATACGTAATTTGTGTACACGTAGAAACATACATAAGGAATGAAAAAAATCTCAATTTTTAATAAAGTGGAAATGTTAGTTTCGTGTTTTATTAGTATCATTAAGTATCTGTAGCGGAACATTAAGAGTGAAATAAAAAAGAAGGTTCTTGTCTTAAGATCGATGCGAGACCGGCGCGAATCTTTGCAGACGCTGCACGGAACTAAATACCTTTATTAACACATGAAAAAGATCTTTTATTTCTACTTTTCCAATCGTTAAAAATTAAAATGGTTTAGGTGAAGTAAGTAACAATTTATACATAGGTACATATAAAGTTATATATAAAATAAATGAAGTAAATATTACTCCACTTACTATTCAGGATTATCTTCCCTGAGGATCGGAATGTTATTAAAGAGTCTATCACAGGCTGAATGGTAATTTATTACATTTATAGATGTACTTTGAGAAAATTAATTGGTACTCTGATTTATTATAACTATATATAATATAAACGTATATTTACAAATGTATTTTGTTCATAAAACTATATGTAAAAAATGTAAATTATATGAATTTTCTATATGAAAACGCATATGGGTTATTTCCACGTATGAACTTTATTTATATTTTATAGTTAATTTGTTCATTTGTTGCTTTGTGTGGAATTTAAAAAAGTATCTACTTAACGAATTTAATACAAATTATTAAAGGTTCTGAATTTTTTTTTTATTGATTTTCATTTATCTTTATATATCAAAATGAATCCCTATTTCCTTTCGTCACGGCATCCCGCGTGGACGGCTGGACGGACTTCACTAATTTTTGTTTTGTATTTGTTATTGTCTGGAGAAGGTTCTTATGAAAGAAAAAAATAAAAAAGTTGCGCGATAAATTAGAAAATTTAAGAAAACTTAACGACCATATAAACTTTTGTAATATAAGTAACCTTAGCGCTTTTAGTATAACTGTCAGTCGTTTGACAGTTGGCGCGATTACCTTAAGCAGGAGGAACGTTTGTATAGAGAAACTACCCGTGCGAAGCGTTAGAACAAATAAGTGCTATTATCCTTAGCTACGATCTTGTAGCTAGCTTTAAAAAATATTAATATCAGCATTTAAAAAAAACGACGAAAACATTGTTAAGAGACCGGAGATGTGCATTTATATTGGGGCAACATTTTATAATTAGGCCAGTGCCCGAAAAGACATATTAAAAATAAATGAAAGTTGACGGCGATAAAGCAAATCGATTGGTAAAGGTTGCGGCGCAGGCTGCGCAGGAGTCGCGTTACCGCCGGATGTGGCGGAAGTGGCGCGGCCGGACGCGCGCCATCTTGCTTTTGCTCTTACGCGCGCTCGGATGTCCTTTTGTTTGATCGAGTGCACGAGCCAGTTTTTTGTCGTCATGTAAAACAGGGAAATTACTTTTTTACGCTTTATTCGCTCCGAATTGCTTTGTATATTTAAATAGGTTATGCATTTTTGCCTTTCTTACTTACATCGCTATGTCGACGTGTGTATTTTTTAAGTGGTCGGTTCAGCCAATGTTAAGTACCCACCAACATCCAGTAATATCAGCAAGAATCAACAAAAAGAAGAAAAGTTAGTAAAAAAGGAAAGGAGAAAGGAATCAATGTGATTTTTCCTCCTCCCTCCTTTATTGAAACGCAGTACAAATATTTTACTTCATAGAAGCAATCTGATATGGACTAATACAACATATGCTACTTTTTACTGGCTCTATTGTTTTAATTATAATTTTACGGATATATACGCATCCAAAATTCAAATCAATATTGACAGATAAAAGTTAGATTACAATCCAATCCTATCTAAGACGCTCAATTGTTCTCAGAACTTTAATTTGTTATCCTGGGAACTAACGAATATTTTTAACTTAAAATAACAATAACTTATTCTTACACGAGGTGAATACGTTGCATCTGGTGTTTTTTGTTTCTTTTGGTAAACATCAAAGCATAAATAATGAAGAATATAACGCGCATTAAGTTTATATGGGCTCTATAGTATGTTGACATTTGACAGTGGACGGGAAAAAAACAACATCCAGGTAGTTTCCTTTGTGTGGAGGTATTTGTTCCGGGACGCTTGCGCAACGTAAGCTGCGATTTCGCACAATGCCATATAAATTGTTTACTAATTTACCATCGGGGGTATGCACCTGGTGATGGTTGCGAAGATTGGAGACGTTTATCTTATGCGTCATCGAAATGTAACGTGAGACCAGTCTTTCTTTCCTTGGTTTATCTATTGGTTTAGTATGAAGCTTAATATTATGATTCAATAATATTAAAAAAATAATTTCATAATTTCAAATAAATTTCAGATTCTTGTGTACAAATCGGATTACCTATATATTTTATCCGGGATAAGCTCCGAAATTGCTAAACAAATCATGATGAAATTTGGTCGTTATATGTAATTTGGTCCAACTTAAAAAATAGAATAGATTTTATCTCGATTTTTCATAATTAGATAATGCATTTTTTTACTATTTAATGGTTCTTTATGTTTCCAACAGATGGCAGTGAAATATATTTTTTGATACATTACAGCATATTTTGTCATCTAGGCTATCGTCTCACATCACGCGTGTTTCCCTGGCTATAGACAATAAGTGCTAATCGGGCAAAGCCGGGCGGGTCGCTAGTATTAGGATATAGGAATCTCACCAGACAGGGGTTAACTCTGTTTATATCTCGAATTGACTTGAAATAAAAAACGTATAAAAAGTCATAGGAATTATTCTTTTGACTTTTTAAATGTTTTTTGTTTTGTTTAGTCCTTAAAGAACATGTTGGTATTGTCCGTTTGTAGCAAAAACTAATAACTACGCCTGTAATCATAGTTGATAGAAATTCTTGACATTATGTTATTCCAGTTGGCCATCCAGCAGCTGTTTGTAACTGCATTCCAACGCATTAATGTCAATGCTTTTAATTGATTCCATGAATATGTGAAAACTAAATTAAACATAATTAATTTAAATTGGGCTAGTAGAAAGTATCTAATCGTGGTCAACTGGTTCTCACGTGACCTGCTCTGACTTTAAATTAATATTTCGGTCGCAGCTTTACAATACTTCAAACATTTAAAAAATAAATAAAATGTTTAAATTAATGCCTACTTTTGACAGATGACACCTTTGGCTCAATTACAGCTGACTGTGTTTACATAAAGGCTAGGGTCTTCAAAAAAATAAAGTGGGGTAAAACACTATCGTGGTTTGACTAGTGGCTTGTATCATCGAGTATTTGGTTTATGTTAAAGGTATACAATAAAACTAGTTTTGACTATATATTATGTTTTAATACGTCTTATTTCTTTGTCTACTCACTACTAATATACTTCTCATAAAAAACGAAGCGCCTCTTTTTAGATTGCATTATAAAGTGACACAGTATTATATTTTAAATAAATAAAGTCATCGAGGAAAAAGGCAAAAGCCGCTGGCTGTGTACAGTCAAGTTAAGCCTTTCCCGTAGACAATTATTTTTTTATTTTTTTTAATGGCCGCGGTCTATGTTTAAAAAAATCATGACGCAGCTTTGTAATTAAAGAGGTAACAGAGCGTTTTGCGTAGAAACGGTAACGGGAAAAAATGCATCGCCGCGTTTTCACCCCCGATTGTGACCCTCCGCACCCTTTCACCCGCGGGTGACTCATTCAACCTTTTAGTTACACTGGTGCTTTGATACTACTAATTCTCACAATATTGTCGCTTTTATCCGTTTTTATAAAAAAAAATAGAATTTGTGTAATAAATGTTTTAAAACTAAATTGTGACCCAAAATTCCCATTCGTAAATCACTTTTTGGTAATTCCATTTGCAATTATAATCGTCATGAAATTAAAAAAAAATATATATTGATTGATCTCAATTTGTTTTATTTGATCTTTAAACCTCATTTAACGTTATGTATTAAGTAATATTTTTTTAGGAATAACTTAGATATTATTATATTTTTCTGTCATTTTAATTGTTTACTAAAGTAACTAGGAACAAGTAACTATCTAAAAATAACATCGAGAAGCGAATAAACTAATTGCTAATAATTCTAATTCAACCTTACCGTTGCACGCCAAACAGCATTTCAGTCGTTTCTGAAATAAACTAGGAAACACTTACCTGCAACAAAAGTAATATATGTGTTAAAAAGATATAAGTATATGCAAATAAGGTAAGTTATTATTGTAAATATTACTTTTTAAAATCTAAACTTTAGCTCAACTTGTGCTTGAAAATGATCTTTGAATAAATCCTTTAAATATTGTTGGATATTTGGCGTGCTAAAAACATCTTAGGCAAAAAGCACTCACGCTCTTAACCCAGAGGTGTAGCCAGAGGTTACAGATTTCTATTTATCCACATTCAACATACATCTACGCATACATGCTCTCCGGTTATGGATACTGTTAATACCGTCTTTCTTTAATATGTCACCAATCGGTACAAGTTCGCCTACGACCGCTACCAACACCTCTACTCGCTTACGCAACATAAATTTCTCTTAAACACGATATATACCGATATTTATCTACGAATCGAATATCGAACACATCAGATTGTAGATCGATTTAAATAACACATCACTAGATATCGATAAGTGGTACAATACGATAAATCCGTCAGCGAGGCAGATGTCGGTGCATGTGTTGCTACTTCCTGATGGTAGCAGCTGCTAGGCTAGCGGGCGCGTGCCAGCGCCGGCTTGCGGACGAAAGCTTTTGAGTGATGCGGGACCAATTGCTTTCTTATCGATACAACTCAATGTGGTGTTGAGAAGTTTTCATACATCTGCTATTGTTGACGGTTGCCACTATTAATATCACTTTTTAAGACAGTTTTTCAGAAGTTCTAGAACTGGAACTTGAATGAGTGATTCATTGAATGTCAATATCTTTGTCTCAAGAACTGAAATGAATAACTCCTCCGAATGTTTTATATTTTCGCCGAGGAGAGTATTTGACATAAGAGGGGGAGGGGGGTGGAGAAATATCCATTTTCCTGTCTATCCTCTCTTTTGTTCAGTTAAGGTAGACAACGCATTGGCAACTCAATAGTATGTTGCAGATGCTTACGGGCATCGGGCACCATACCACGGTGAAATGCTTGTTCGTTGGCCATCATGTTCCTTTAAAAAAAACGATAGAAGTCGATAGTTGAAGGTACACACGATCTTATTACCCAAATGAAAATCCGAAACCTAAACCTGTAATATATATTTAAATAAAACTATTCCACTGCGTGATGTCTAGTAATTTTTAAGCAAATTATATGCAACATAAAATTATCAATTATTCACAACTTATGTTATATGCGAGAATAACTCGTAAATATCTCTATCTTAATGTTACGGTCTTTATTAAGGGTTCAGAACGCTGCGAGTCTTCGGATTTCGTTCGGAAAGTGTGACGTTAATATTTGAGACGGCGTGTGACTTCCGGATGTAGGAACCATAACTGGTTAAAGGAAAAGGTTTATCTAAATAGTACCGAGTGCAGCTAGATGTGTTATTGACATGTGGCAGTAATAAAAAAAGGAAATAGACTATTTTAGAGAGCCGTTCCAATTTTTGTGTATGGCCACAATTGACTGTATAGTCAGTTAGTTGTTGTGATCCTTTTTGAAAGCAAATTATCTGTATTATCAAAGATCGTTTAATACTTGAAAACCACAGTGGTAGAGCCCGCAATAACAACATCTGCTGCACGAATGGGCCGGCTCAACCGGTGAAATACCACGACCTCACAGAAGACAGGCGTCAAGTAGAAGTTATCTGCGTTTCGTACGATAATTGAGGTGCCGGAGGCCTAATTTAAGTCCTCTTACCCTTCCCACCGTGTCTTCATAGGGATAGGATGTTAGAGTATTCTGTTTAGAGATACTACATGTCAGTTTATATGTGCATGCGCCGGTTAAGCTACTCTGATGCTTAACCTACAAATCAGTTTTTTAAAAGTAAGAGAGTGTCATTTATCAGTAAAATTTAAATCATTTAGTAAAAAAGGAAGAGGTAGATGTCGCTAGTTTGAACTAGAAGTAGTATGATTTCAAAATATTCATTAAGATTTTAAAAAATGATAACGCTGAGAGAAATTATACGATAATAACAGAACAATATGTGCACTGGACGAATAGCAAACATTTATATTTAAATATATCAAAAGTAAGTTGAATATTTTTAATTTTACACAACTTATCTGCTGAAAATCTATTTAGTCATGAACATAAAAAACGATAATTATAAGGATTATTAGATTTTTATTAGATTATTATTATTAGGAGGATTACTTTATAAGGACACAATAAACTTTAAGTCATCCCCATGGTTTATAAAACCCAAATAATAATCTATAAAATACTATAACAAATGAATGGCGAACAACATAAGGTTTCAAAATTCTATGGTCGACCCATAGAACAGTCGTCTACCTGGATGCATCATAAAAAAACAGGTCATCGAACCCGAAGCAACAGCTGCTCCCATTCAAAATGGCTGCTTATGTCAAAAATTAATAAATGCAAGTATGTTATCATGGAATGGGATTGGGCATTGAATGATTTTGTTCATTCTCTATGCATTATAATTGTAATTTATAAGCTGTATTCATTTTTAAAGCATAAAATGTTTTATTAATTTATAAGAAGACAGCTATCCCAAAATTCAAATACGTTTTGGTAACCAGAAAAAATGTTCCCCATTTTTTGTACTTTATTAACTGGTGTGAAAAATCAGTTAATAGAGAAACTGTTTTTTTTTTCAGTAAATGTCTCTAATTATATTAAAGAATAGAAGATAAATTAAAGAATCTGTAACTAACACTCACGTTTGAGAAGATGTTATAATGTTGAAATAGGTTATTTTAAACAAGTAAACTACTTTAACGGACTGCTAATTTCCAAGCGTTGCTGAAGATACATTTCATGTAACAAACTCGGAGCTGGTAAATATCCCTTAACTCTTTTATTAAAAATAATATTCCATATATTTTATGCATAGCTACACAAGCGAAAGGTGACCTCTTCAACACATGTTACACAATACTATACAAAATTACATAGCAACCATATGATATGTTTAATAACAACTAGGGGCAGATGCGTGTCTAACATATCACTTCCCGCTATCTATTAATTTAAGTTCCGATGAGAATTAGTACATATTTTTCTGACACCTAATAACATTGTTATTATTTATTATCTGTGGTCACGTATGGCAATAAAACTTGAAATTAATTACAAAAGTTCTAAATAAATGTAAATACATTAAATTAATGTTTGAATACCTACTAAGGGGGAATAATATTTTAGTACATAGTGTAACAAGACATTGAGCATGTATATATCAATTGGAAAGTGAGAAAAAAAAAAAGAATTTTAAAGTATGATATAATGCAAAAAATGTACGATGTATATCGCTGTGTATAACATGACAAGATTGAGCTTTTAGTTTACATTAAACACAATAAGCGATTTTTAAATAAGCATTTGGTGATTATGTATATTATATATAACTAAACTTGGTCGAATACATGTTTGTTTGTTACGCTTTAACTTTTTAATCAAATCGGTCATCACGAAATTTTTTCACATTGTAAGGAATACAGAAAATGACATGGGGTTACCTTACCTACATACTTTACTTTTTATGCCGAAAATAAAACTATACCCGAAGTACAAAAAAACTTCATTAACAATATTTGCCATGGTCATGTTCATGTTTTGACAATAACTTTTGACACATGCTACCTATAATTCGAAGTAATTATACGCCGAATCATCTTTCGAATTTCCAAGCGCGAAGCCGCGGGCAATAGCTTGTAGAAATATAATTAGATACCATGATTAAATAGTTTTGAATTGTATTGTCAGGTCGCCCGTCTTGAAATCTGTGACCGCAAAGCGCTCAACAAAAAGTTTTTAGAAAGCTTTTAAGTTTTGTTGGATACTAACAAATATGGATGTATATCTGAAATAAATATTATTATTATTATTGTTTACTAACTGCGTTTATTTGGAAATAAAGTCCAATAAAATATCATTAGATTAACCGGTAAGGCGATTGGCTTAATAAGTTGGTGAAAAAGGTTCTACTGATAAGTATATGACAACTTTAACTTAGCTTACCCTGATAGAAGTAATTCAATATTAAGTTGTTATTAATTTTTAATAGTACGGAAATATTTTATGAAAATATACAAATATGATATATCTTGCAACCTAGGGTAAGAAAACATAGATAGTGTTGATTTCTTAACGTCATTTTTTTTCTTGCTAATCCCTAATACATTTACGCGTATACGGTTGTAAGTTACGGATATCCAATGATGTTATAATACAAAAAGTATATATGCTATTAGAGGTCGAAAATCTCAACTCAATTTGGATGCTTTTTCTATAAATTACGTCATGTGTTTGCATTTACGCAGCGATAAACACGTCCTCTATTTTTTATTTTTTTTAATTACGCTATCCTTTTTGCACCATTTGACGTGTGTGAATGTTGCTATCATTGTCTTTTGAAAACTTTTGCCCGGAGATTTATATGAGTATAAAATTCTATGGTATACAACATCATTGCGGATATTCCTTCATTATTCTATTATGAATTTACCTATCTAGTAGAAATGAGAAAAGAGAAGCCAAAGAAAGTTGATTTTTGTGCCCAGAATTTTTGTTTTTGAAAACCTTAGCTTCGCCAAGCTATTTTAAAATATCTAATTATTATTTTAATTTACTTCAGTGGTGTATATGTGATGTCAGTTATTGTAAGCCATAAAGTGAAGATTCAATGCCTACCAGATAACCTACAATTTCTCAATCATAATTCTTATAAGCTTAGTGCACCAAAAAAGTCAAAGGCAACTCTCGTTCTGCCACCACGTGTAAACGAGTCTTATTTCATACTGGCTGTCATCGAGTTCCCATGGCTTTTTCAGTGGATAAAAAATTAAAAAAGTATAAGGTATAAATCAAATAAAGGTGGTGCGGTATAGCGTTACAATGTTTGAGAGTGGCGCGGCGGAAGCGCGACTCGGTTCAGACCGAGGCCCGATCATAAATTATATACTTTACAGTTCCCGGCGGCATTCGGTTACGTGCTGCGCGCAGTTGTCATAATGACGGTTACGATAGAATTGTTAATTATAAAGCACGACTTACTTATAGACTTATAGACAATATAGTGATAATTTCAACGAGGTTAAACTAGACAAAAATATTTATTTCATGTACATTTTAATATTATTTAAGTACTATGTGTTCTCGTTATAGTTTAGAATGGTTATTTCTTAATTTACAAATAAATACTAAAGCACAGATTAACAAACACTTGAAATTTGTAAGATATACGCTGTATAACAATTTTACAAACGTACACATTTTTTCAAATCAACATTCCAAACCAGTTTCTTATGATCTTTTTGGTAAGAAATGAATTTTAAGATGAAAATTATAACAATTTGCTTAAATAGTTTTCTAATTATTTAGATTAAACAGTAAATAACAAATAAATCACCTACTTTTGTTCATTAAATGAGGCGGTTGATGAACATTATTTAGAAGGTTTTTACTCATTTTGTAACCCCAAATATACTTAAGCATTGTTTGTTGTAAAAAAGTTACTTATTATACCTTTCAATGTCTTAATTGAAAAGCCATTGTTCTTCACTCATCACCACTCTTGGCTAGGGAGTACCTTTTCTAAAGATAATGATCCACACTGAGTAGAAAAGACACGTGTGTGGAAACAAAAGAAGTAATCAATCGAAGGCCCTTTGAGCAAGTAATTAGTACTCTTTATCACTATTAAGGGCATTTCATTTACTTCAACTGCGTTCTGCGCAATCAATATCTCCCTTACCCCACATCGGCATATAAAAAATTGCAATTACCTATCAGTTGGTTCACACAATAACTAACTTGGCTCCCTTTCCAGCAATCTTAGACCTTTACCAGCACCCCGTGAATAGAAACAAGGTAAGGTGCAAAGGGGAGATGTACTGCAGAACGCAGATCAGGTGATATTGGTCCGTGCTTAAGAGGTATGAAGGCTTGAAACCGGGAGGTCGTTAGCCTTGCTTTGATTGTCCAATGAGTGATGCAATGAGTCACTTGTGTAAGTAAATACACGGGAAAATATAATGCGGGGAAACTTTAATAATAAAAGTTTTAATATGCAATTTTTTACACAGGTTAATTGAACTATTCCGAAAGTACAAATTAATGGCGAATATAATGTCTATGTGGAAGTATTGTTGGCGTTAAAAAGATGCTCAAGAAGACTAAATAATATTCATGTGTATGTAATTATTTGCCTGGATTTTTATGAATCTTTTTATCAATTTACTTCATGGACGATCCAAGAAACTTAAGAGCTGTATTGTTTTGGGAACCGGCAGTATAATAAATAAAGTAAAGGCATAAGTAGAATGAATATCTGACTTTGGTGGCTTTTAAAATGGTGCAAAATGGTTTGCGACACTGTGGATGGACTCTTCAAGGCAATCAGTGGTATTCGCTTCAAAATAAAACCTACACATATATTAGTAACTGATTTTAGTTATGCCTCAACCTAACTGCTTCCTTATTTTCTTCGCTAAGCTATAAATATATAAAATTTTTACTGCAGTTATATTTTCCTTTCTATTCGCATAAAGTAATGTAAAATATAAATACAATCAGGCATTGCGTCACTTCCCGGAGGCACTTAAAAGGTCGAGATCATAGTTTTCTATTTCCCCTTTACCTAGAAAATAGCTTATATATACCTGCTTTTGCGTAATTGCAGTGGCACACAGGTCGAATTGTATGTATATTTGTTTTCTCCCTTACTCTCAAATAGGTACACTAGGTTCAGTAGGTTATGCGTGCCTCCCCTTAGCTACGCCTTCTTCTATATACACGTTATATACAAAGCTGGCATATATACCTCTAAGCTATCTAGAGAAACCATGGAGATGCAGGATTCATTTTCTAAGAAAAACTCGAATGAAAAAGCTCCAGTTCATTGAGAATTTTTCAAGTGACTTTTTTAAATTGTATTTAACGTTCTGGAATATGTATATGTATTATTTTAAAGTAAATTAAATTTAGTTAAACTTAAAATTGATTACGAAAGTCGTCAAAGTTAAAAAACATTGTATGTTGCCGTCACAAATACATAATAATTGTAATGTTTGGACACTAAAATAAATTTTGTTTAGAATTTGTAGTCTAAAGTGGATAAAGTAAGTAGTCTACTGAATGGGCAACATCAACATCTTCGAACTCCCGCCATCATCAATGCACTAGCCAGTTGTTGTATGTTTTAGAGGCGCCTGTCTTAAAATGGACTTCTTAAGTTGGATGGATGTAAATTGGTTACATTATTAGAGATTAGTTGTAGATAAAAATTACTATCTGTCAAATTGACATTGACAGTTTAAAAAAAATAATAGAATAAAAAGTGCAGTTATAAATATAGGATTTTTTATAAAATAGGATTGTCGATGTTGAAGTAAGTTCAATTGATTAAAAGAAAACAATACGAGAGAACTCGATTGAAACTCGACACAAAGTCGACCGACACGGTTTTCAAATCGCAGGTCAGCTAGAGTGCGCATTTGTAGGTTACCCGTGCAGTCGGCCCCTGTGTGCGGGGGCGGCGTTGTGTGCGGGGCGAAGGGACGAAACGCAAACGACTTAAACAACTGGTTAACGTATACGCGCTAACTCAGGTTAATCTGTTACACGATCAATCGAGGTGAAATTCTCGGATGAGGTGGTCACTAAACATATCTACTGCGGCAACTATAAAGCTTGTTAAACTGTGAGTTAGATGAAAAATAAAATTTAATGTGATTTTAAAATTACAGTAATGCTGTTAAATTTTGAGTAACATTTTTTAAATAAGAAACCTAATTTATCTGATGTGAAGTGATGCCAGTAATAGCTATTATCGTCTGCATACATACCTCACCTATTTTTAATCGTTTAAATATATGGCTTAATTTTGAAATTCATATGAGACAAACGTTTCTCATTTTCCTATATGATTTTTTTTGTAGTTGACCCTATTTTTAGTAATAAATACAGCCTATGTTATTCAGGGATACTCTAGTATTCTAATGGTTAAAGATTTTTTGAAATAGGTCCAGTAGTTTTTGAGTTTATTAGTTACAAAAATGCAAAAATATTTTCTTTTTATAATATTAGTGATATAAATTTCTGCAGAGTTTCCCGAAGCTAGAGTCGGTTTGATTCGAACAATTTGTTATGAAAGTCAAAAATATTTTTAAACCTAACATTCAAAAAAAATTAATTTACGAAAATTGTGTTAGCTACTATTGCTAAAAGTTTACGTTTTTTGTAATCGTATTTGAAATATATTCAACGTGAAATATAGTTTAGTTGATTAAACTTTTAATTGAAAAAGTTTTGGGAAGAAGCTAAGCTCTTCGATATGGCAATACAACAGTTGTAAGAATTCGGTTTTTACGTAATCTCATAGATTACAACTCAAACCTGTATACGTGACTAACGCACACCTATGTCGTCTCGCGGTTCTATGTACAAAAATAAAAACTCTCGTTTATGGTAACTCGATCTTAGTAACGGTAGGTATTCCAACGCGTGCAGAATTAGATCTCTCTGACGTGCGGGGTGTCGGTCGGGGTGTGGGGTGAACGCGGACTGATGCGGGGTGAAGCGGGGTGATGCGGGGTGATCGCGCTGCAAGGCCCCGACGTGTCAGTAGGGAAGTCTCTAATGAACTGTATGAACTAGTGGATGCGTAGCTAAAACTATAGCGAATCATCTTTACTTATATTTCACTAAGGACTACTCGTTACATGAAATAGGAAGGCTTTAGATATTACTAGATGAGATGTGATACATATATAAAATTTATATTTACTTTCTTGTTTTACAGTTTTATACACGAATATATTAGTAATACTTTACTATGATGATGCTTTCGACAGAGGTTTTTCTATAGTAGCGTGTGCTCGTGTGTTTGTGTGCTCAGCATTTTGAGTACAACCGTTTAAATATACGTACGAGTATAATTACGTTTCAATATAATATAATAAATTATACGTAATGTCCATAAATAAAAAATAAATTATATGCATAAATACATTTTAATTTCATTTGAATACTGGCAAAGTGTGACTCTTTCTAAAAGCTTTCAACTGTTTTGTACCTTTAAATGTCAATTCTTTAAATACCATTATTTGGACAACAAATTGAACACATATATTGATTTTTTTTTGTAGGAAAAACATAATACCAAGCGCACCTATATCATTTGAAGTAAATATATATGTTAAAAGCTCTCCGTGTCTTATTGGAGTAGTTGAAGCGAGAAGGGCGGCAGAACAAGCGTATGCGTGGCCGCGCGCGATTTTACCACCACATTGAACATTTATATGCATCGCTTACGCACACCGATGTAGAGCTGATAGAGAGCGCTATTTCAAAATATCATGATATTTTTAGTGCTTTTTTATATACGGAGTGAAAAAATTATGTACCTATGTATTTTTAACTTATGTTTAATAATATTTGTTACTTTTTGTTGGTAAGTTGGTTGTACGCGATTCTTTAAACTTTATGGGAAGTTTTTTAAGAGATTCATTCAAATTATAGTCTGATACTGTTTTTGTTTTGTGTATTTGATAGTTGATCAGAGCTCTAGAAACCACGTCTCAGCCAATAATTCATTTTTATGCCAAAATTAGAACAATAATTTTTTGTGACGTTTGGTTTGAAGCAAAATTTTATGCTTATTATAATTCAATTTAAATGAGTATTTTTAATATAAACTTTAATACTGACGCCATAAATTATGAAAGCTTTATAATAACAGAAGGCCACAATTCAAAAACCCGATTTTATAGTGCAGTGTAATAAGCGAAACGCACTTTCGTGTCGAATGCATGGTAAGGGGTGCAGCGACGCACCCCTCACGCACTTACACGCACACACACGCACCGTGTGCGTGTACAGCGGGATACTGCCACGCCATTGGCTGAGATCGACGCACACACACACGTATTACACAACGGATATATATAACTAGGTATGATTTAGTTGCGTGCATTGGGGTAGTCTTCGCTAGGAAAAAGTATTGATTTGTTGCTGCGTTGCTTAGTTTTGTGGAGCTTTCGTGCGTCCGATGAGTCGAGAGTAATTGCCAACCAATAAACTAATTATATAAATGCCATGCCATATTCAACATTATTTTGTACGCAGATATACTAGCAAAAAACTTATTTAATTTATACTCTTGAAAAATAATTTCTAAAATATTATTATAGTATTTTAACAGAAACTGACACTTTGATCGTTTATTTTTCGAAAAAAAAATACAAATTAATAAAATAAAGACTATTAGACTAGACTATATAGACTATTTTACAAGAAATTGTACTTCAATAAATTAATTGTTGGCCTTTTCTCAATGGAATAAAATAATTGAATATTAGAAATTGCAAAGTTGCAAATTAAGATAAATTTCTATTACATATTAAATAACTGCATTTACAAGCAACGGTACATCGCATATCAAAACCTAAACGGGATAAGCAGAAACAGAAAACGCTATTTATTTTAACTAACATTATTTCTTATTGTTCGGAAAAATATTGTAAAACTTGTTTTCTATTCAAAATAAACGAAATAAGCCAACTGGTAATTTTTAACAAAGGTTGACATGTATAAAAAATGCGTATTAATTTTTACATATTAATCCTCTTCAAATGGAAGTCGATCTGGTTCCATAGAGTACGAAATAAAAGAACCTCAGATCCGAGACCGGTTGAGACCAGCCAACGGTCGTCTTTGTTCAATTAATACAGCTTTAACTTGTATTATATTTATTATCAAATAACATTTTTAATGCGCACGTTTAAATATATACCAAGTTTATACAAATTATAATGGTCTGTAACCAAGTTCTTTGCTGTGTATTTTATTAACAAAAATCAATAAGAAGCATTACATTTGACTAAACTATAAAATAATAATAAAAAAAGGGCGATATAAGGAGCATCCATAAGCGACGAGCATGTATGCGTAAATGTATGAATGTAGAAGAAACGAGAGAGGTGTGCCAGGATCGCGCCAAATGGAAATCCATGATCGCTACCTACCCCTCTGGGTTACGGGCGTGAGCGTATATTTATTTATTACTAATTAATACGCTCTTTAAGAAAGCAACGTGCTGCATCAATACGACATACTCATCAAGTAACGACGCGACCAATTACGCTTAAAATGAAATGAAGTTATTCATTAAAGAGTACGTTGGCAGTTATTGATCTTTTTGGATTAGTTGATGATATAGGCGTTAGTTAATTCCGTATTAATCATCCATAGAGTAGAGTCCATATTCCATAGAGTCTAAGAGTAAGTTAGCCACAGAGTAATTTTAGGCTTGAGTTTTTACTCTGAGGTCATGAAGTTTTTTTGACGTTTTTTGCCTTTTTTTAGAAAACAAATGGTGATATATGTTTAAAGTAGGATATTTTATTTATAAAAATAGATGTTTTAAGTTCACTAAAATTTAAATCTCTTTAAACTAAATATTCGCAGAACATATTCAATTCAACCAGAAAGTTTACACTGATTTATGTATATTTATTGTTTCACGATGAATGGACACGCAATCTCATTGTCTTGAACACAGCAAAATAAATTGCTCAAATAAATTGAAAACAACAAAGAACATTATATTTTTATACAATTTACACAGAAAACTAATGAATGAAAAAGAAATAAACCGTCTAGACACAAATAGAAAGTTCCAAATGCGATATGTTTATTAGCCTATAGTGAAAAAAAAAACAAACAAGTGGTATAAAAAGAATAAACAATATTAATTTATCACGAAAATTCGACTTAACCGTAGGACAAGTACTCTATAAAAATAATACGCATAAATATCGATGAAAAGGAATTACGTATACGATAAAAAAAATTGAGAAAAAGAAAACAATGTCACTGTCCGTTAACAATTAAAAAAAAAGTTTTAAGCGCAGAAAAAAAGAAGAAAAAGCTATTACGCAAGCGGGGCTCCTGTCACACGTAATAGTCCGGAGCGGGAGCGGTGCGCAAGATGCATCATTAACAAGTCGATCCGTCCTGCCCGTTACATCAGCTGATAGCACAAAAAGCTTCACCTAACATCTGCCGGCCGCACTGAATCACCGGCCCTTGGCTCGTGCCGGCCCGGGGAAAAAAACGACCCCGAAGTGTAAACTCACGCCGACCGTTATAATCGTACTGATGTGGGTGGACTCACGTGCCAAATCGTATGTACTCATCTTTTAAATCGGGTTTTACTTTGATTAGATAATTCTTTTTTATTTTTTACTTGATTTTAACGTTTTTGTATGAAACTAGATGTATCCATGTCACCCACCGTGCATGTTAATTTTACTGACGATAGTCCAGCATAAGCTAAACCCAAATTAATGTGATTGGTCATATAGATCTGAAATCTCTCTTTTTAAAAAAAAAAATAAAATTTTTTAGTACTAGCCTACGTATTTACATATCTGTTCAAAATTTCAAATCTCTACGTCGAGTACTTTGGGATGTATGTTGACTATATCAATCAGTCAGTCAATTTTTTCTTATATTTTATATTTTTTTATATTTTTGATCACCCCAGTGTTCTCGCCGCTCGTTTGCCCCTTCTCTTATAAAAAAAATATATATATTCATATAACTAATTCAGAAACAGATGAGATTATTAAACAAACAAGCCCAAAAATTATCCAATTACAAATCATAGAAAAAAGTTGATTAAAATGTTATGTTTAAATATTCAACAATAAAAATTATAAATAGATTATTTTTTTATTTGGAAATAAAAAAAAATTAGCCAGTAGTAAAAATGAATACAGGCAATTTAAAAATAGAACAAACTATTAAGACGGATGTAGAAATAATAGTGTTTATTATGTTATAATAAAGTGGCCATAACTCGTAATGTCCCATTGTTTCGTATTTACTAAGCTCGTAAATACATTAAATCCAGACGCGTAATAGTCGTAACATCATCCTAAATAGTTTACAAAAGAAATATAGAATAACTAAATTATAATAAATCCAGATTAATTTTCAGATCTGACATTTCTGCGCCATTAACTCGAGATTAAAAAAAATCGTCGATCGCATTAAACGTATGAATAATCTGCGAAACAAAAAAGCTATTAAAATGTGAGACGAAAGCAGTAGATTTACAAGAAAGTTTCTCGGTAATATTTATTGTTGTACTGTTAGATAGTATTTATTCCTTTGGCGAGACAATTTTGGCATCAATTTTTTTTTCGTCTTATAACTACAAGTTTTATTAATGGACAGAATGAATTAGATAGGTTGGAGATGAAAATACTGTGGATTATTATTTTGTTCTTCGAATAAAGGTATATTTATTAATATAAAGAATAAATTTGCGACCATTCAAGTTTGTGATTTAGTAGAGTTTTATTCTAACTTTACTTATTAACTTAATAAAGTGAGTACTAAGTATATTCGTTTAAACTGCCCTTATATACTACATAGTTTATTACTTTTGGTCTACCTAAGTTATTAGAATAAATATTTTTATTACGTGTCATTATTTCGAACAAATTATTTTTTAAAATGAAACTGCATAAAACATGATTGTAAGTGTTAAGGTTCAAATACATATTTATTTTAAGTAAATAATATATAATTTTCAATTGGCGCGATCCTAGCACATCTTTCTAGCGTCTTCCATATCCATACATCTAAGCACACACGCACGTCGATAACGGGTACTTCTTATGAGTATATCGCCCTTATTTCGATAATTACATATTACTTAGATTACCTATGTATGCGACATAGGTTATATCTAAAATAAATATGGCTTCCAAGATTATTAAAGCTGAAACACTATTATTAAGTGTTCAATAATATTTCCAGGTGCATTTTACGATAAGACATCAATCAAGCACCAAAAAAACACCTTTTAAGTCAACAATAGATACAATCGGTTCTACGATAAAAGACCTAGAGGTGAAGTTTGATAGAGCGCCATGATTGGAGCGCGGCGCATGCGCAGCTGCCGCGCACATTGCGCGCGACGCGTGCGCTCACCGGAGATAATATGGTCGACATGTGAACCGTACGGTATAAATAATGCCTCCATAAGGTTGAACTTTTTCATGTAAACCGATAAAAGCTGAAACGACAGCGGAAATCCGTAATCTAGATTTTTTTATTTTTTTTTCTTCTTACCGTATTTTTTTCAGACAAGAATACGAAAATGTTATAATAGAGGTTAATCGAGTGGTAAGGTATCTGATGTTCGATCTATGTATTTTTTTAATTACTGTACTACCATTTCTATATTTTACTTGTTTTAGCTTTATATTTCATGTTATTAATTTAATATGAATGGGGAATTTTATAGCTTCTGTCGTTCTTTGTATTAATCAGTGTACATTTTTTCGAAATCAAAAATACAGGAAAAACCTGTCTAAATTGCTGCCCTCTTTAAACTTGGATTCTAGTTAGCTCAGTAAGTTTCGGACAATGATTGGTTCTGTATAGGTTAGTTTATAATAGGTTATCGACAAATTTATAAGTAAGCTATAGTAACCTGCATGTTAAGAAATCGAGAGAGCTTACATTATGTGAGTGGTCAAAAGATTAGATTACAATGGACATTAATCTTGGTTTTAAAGCTGTCCTATGCTTTATATAAATAAAACATTCCCTCGTCAGTAGACAAAGCCACAGCGGTTTTAATTTAACAGCTAGTTAAAGCAAAGTTAAGTCGGTCATTCTTTAAGTTATATCAACATCGAAGCGAATAAATCAAGACCTCTAACAGATTGTAAGAGATTGCTAAGTAGCTTTTAAATAAAGGTGATTCCAGAACAAGGGAAGGAAGCCTCCCCCACTTCTCCCTAGCGCGAAGCTTCACGGTGGTTGTTTTAAAACTAATTTGCTAAGTTACTTTGCAGTCCTTAACTTATAATCGTAAATTAAGTCAAGTACCTCCTCGGTGGAAGTTTTTCTGGTCCAAGTCTGGTTTTTGCGAGTTTCTGGACTAATTAGCTTTTATGTGGTTTTTACCTTCGCCTATTATTGTTCTAATTCTATTGTTTAAAACAAATTTCATTTATTCATCACGAACTTTTCTATCCTGGTGAGCGGGTTAAATTTGTAATAAATAAAATAATAATAATATAATATAATAATAATAAAACAAATGGTTAATAAAGTATTCTTGTCTCCTAGCATATCACAAAGAGACTAATAGACGACAGGACGGATCATTGAAGTCTGGGTTTTCATATGATCTTATGTAGTGCGCAGGCACACTAATAAGTGTTTGTCTATGGTATTTTAAATGCGATGAAATCTATAATGCATGTATATTTGTTTCTTTCAAGGAGATATTATTTTCGGAAGACATGTCTTTAGTATTTTTTTAGACGCGAACAGTAGATCAACTTTTGTCAAAAGATAACCTCTGAGAATTACAATAAGTACTTTTTAAAACTAGGATTTATTTACTTTACGCTTATTTCAGTTATTAAAGTAACGATTGCTAACGGTTCAACTAATGAATTTTTAATTGCAATTTTAAGAGCTAAATTAAAATGTGCTCGTCGGTAAAGGAAAACATTGTGCCTTCTAATTCAATAAGTTCAGATCTCTGAGTTTGCTCTAATAGTATATACTAGCCTGTGTCTAAGAGAAATGAGACTATATCGACAGCTTTTTTACCCTTGGTGTGAAAAAAAACCACAGTGTCTTGTTGATGAATAGATGAAAAATGTGGATTTTAAAAAAATCTCGCAATTAAATAAGTGTAGTGAAAACATATTTAAATTCAATTCAAATATTCTTAATGGAGATTTTTGCTAACCTAAAACGTTTTCACGTTGTGAGTATCGATCTCATTATTGCTGAGAATGTTCTCAATTTCACAAATTCGTCTGGTTAGCGATAAAAAACGTATCCCATTTTTTTCTCGCCCTTTCGCAACAATTTCTAAACAATTTTTTACTCTATCTTCGTAAGTCATTACTTTACAAAATTTCCATTGGAAAAATACAAATTAATAAAACAATCTTTCCCATTTTTCGTTTTGCGGGCTATTAAACCTACGCTATAATGTTTTTTATTACCATTTTATGGTAATATGTAGACTTTGTTTTGAATTTCGATCTTTGTAAATCGTCTGTATGTCCCGCTAAGCGATTAAGACATTAATAAAATGAATATTTTTGCCGTGGCTTACCTAGAAAACATAATCAAGGAAAATTATCATTATCGTAGATTTGGTTTACTTTCTGTTTTTTCTTTATGTAAATTACTGGGTAAAATAACCTACTCCTTTTAAAAGTCGGTCTTTAACCGACTTTTAACACATGATTCCGAGGTGATAAGCTCAAATATGGCAACATTGTACAGCTTATTACCGTGTGGTGGACCAGTGGCGGATCCACGATTGTTATTTGGCCCTCCAAAATTTGACCCCATTTAGGGGGGACAGGCTTGACCTTCCTAAGATTTTAGCAAGATGACAACTAAAAAGCTCATTATATATCATATAGTTTAATGTCAGTCAGTAGTTTAAATAATTTATAAGAATAATAATTCACTTTATAAATTTATCAGGAAAGAATACTCTAGTGATTCAGCCTTAGGACCCTTTATATTTTCCATGGATCCGCCAAATATGATATATACCGACAACAACTTTGCTTATCTATATATTTATGACCGCAAGAGTTTATTTTAATTTCCATTCCATTCCACTCAACTGTATGTTGCTTTAAATCACTAAAACACTCTGACATTCTTATTGAGCGACACGTAGGTAAACGTATTACTTCCGCGGCCATTTTACAGACCTGCGGAACACCACGACGGCGCGCACGACAAGATGGCGGTAATCTATGCAGACGAATAAATTAATGCAAACGATGCCTCGTAAATATGAAATGATTTTTTGCAATAACTTTCATATTACTTACGAATTCTACATTTTTTTAATTGGATTTTTAACCTTAACAATATTCGGAGAAAATGTTATTTTTTTCTAAATAAATATTCTTTGAATCTACTAAATGATACGTCGATTCGATTTTCAAACTTTAGAATTACGCAGTTCTTTCTTGCTATCATAGAATTCGTCAAAAGTAAACTAAAAATAATTAATATTTCTATGTAAGAGTTGTCTTTGATCATGTCTATCTCGCATCCCTATAAACTTGTCAGATATCAGTAAGTTGAAGAAAAAGATTGAAATTATAAAGACCACGTTATTTTTTAAGTAATTTGTCATAAAGGTGGTTCTCGCTGTAGCAGTAAACTGGCAACACGCTCCGGCTTACGACTATGTAATTTTTACTAATAATAGCATTCTTTTTATTGTAATGATCAGCCTATTAGATCTACTTTAACAATCATCGTTTATACAAAACCATAATGAATTATATGCCTACCTAATTAAACCTAAACCTTCACTCATTCATCAATCCGTCATAGAGTATGAAAATACATTCAGTAGTTTTAGTAGTTTATTGCATTCAGACAGATGAGACAATGATATTTTATTTTTAATAGGATACGTGGGAAAATGAGCAGAGGATTGGCTTTCAGCCTTTTTGATCACCCGACACCCATGAACGCCAACAACACACGAACTGTTGTTGTTGGCCTTTAAGGAAGAAGTAGACTATTTTCTTGATAATGATATTTCTTACCTTTTTCTCGGTGAGTTTCTCGCAACGGCGCTGCTTGCAGATCTGGTGCGACTTGTCGTTGCGACAGGGCGCGCAGTCGCCGCAATTGTCCTTCCGTTGGCATCCGATGCACTCGCCACAACGCTTCCGCTTCTTTTTAGTCTGCGACGGGAAGTACTACAATAAAGTCATTTGGTTTCTTCTTTGAAACATTTAAATGTACTGGCTCGACTCCGCCGCTTTTTAATAGTTTGATTAAATATAAACAATTAAGTCAAATCAAGATATATCTTCCCATCACGAAAAATAAACAAGTAAATAATAAAGTAGTACATAAAAAACTTCTCGAAAAATTATGTTGTTCTCTGTTATATAAAATTGGTAATATATACTTTGCAAGTTTATGTATGTATCTAGTACATAGCAATGAAACGCAAAAAAATTAATGGACTTGAAATGAAATCTATTACATAGACACGAAACGAATATTTAACTGAATTTATCATAGTATTTAAAACCACACTGATCACAGGTCACGAGAAGGTCATACTCGTCAATTAAGTATAGATTTTATTGCAATAACAACTAAACTTTTAACAGTGGCCGGCTCGACCAGTATAATAAATACTACAACCTTATAGAAGACAGGCGTGAAGTAGAAGTATTCTGAATATAGCGTGAAGTAGAGCAAAATAATTGTCTAACAACAAAGTTAAGAAATAAAAAGAATGAAAATAAATTTGCGATATTATCTATGATATTTATCATAACTTTTTACACAGATATAGTTAATAATACTTGATTAAATATAAAATATCAATACGCGAAAGTATTAAATAGACATTGTTACACTTATTTATTACTTTTCAGATATAAATCGATCATATTGTAAGCTTTTATATTTGTTTAGATATATCTATTAGAAAAATGGAACACAGCACGATGTCAAACATGTCGAAATTGGCAGCTGTTGAAGTTCTGTATGAAAACATGGAGCGTTAACGTAAAAGTGTTGTGTAACAAGTATGCGAAATAACAATTTTATTCACGAACAACTGACGTCAATATGTTCGTTGTAAACGAGCAAAACACTTTAGTATTTTAAATTCTGATTATAATAGAAAATAAAGGTTAGCTAACGTAGAAATATCTAAGTTGAATACTAGTAGACACTGCTACATTATTAGAATACACCTTTTCAAACTGACGTTACACGATCAAGATATTGGAGTCTATTAGTCAATTTACCTCTGTAAATGACGCCTAAATCTAGCTGGGGGATTAAAACGTTCGTCACCTTAAATTCGCTAATGATTCTGTTTGCTTGCACCAAGGACATTGACCCACTGGCAATTAAATAGAACATATTTTGATTTGAAGTTGATAATGACTAGGCCATAAAAAGGTGTCTACAATATTGAACCTTGTTGTCATATCGATTCAGTATAAATTAATATGCAGTTGTCCGATTAGTGCTTAAAGTTCAAAAGGTCTGTACGACTTGATGAAGGAATGAATTTGAACAGTAACGAAGGTTTTCGTACCCCGATTGTACATAGGTACACATTTTTTGCAATTTCTTGCAAATAAATTAAGATGTACTAAATTATTTAAAATTGCCTTTTTCTTAAATTCCTGTTTCAAAATTATCCAAGTCTTTAGACCTAAATAATTTCAACCCTACTTTCACTGATACAACAATTCTGAACGCGCTTAGCCTGAAGTTGTAAAACGCTAACTTAGTGAAAGAACTTTCGCTGGATGCGACCTGAGAATTAGTTTGTTAGTAACTTAGAGCTAGTTTATCATGGAAAATCTTGTAAGTGTGCCATTGATAACATTTTCTATGTAACCTCAATCATACTATATTTATTACGACAATTTCAATATACGGTTGAGTGACTGCTATTGTTCGTGCATTCGTAGTCCTTTCAAATAGGAATTCAAAGCGAAAGCGTATCTGAGTTGGATCTTCGCGTGTCCGGTCGGTCCGGGACTCGTTCCCATTAAATGCGAAGAATGTTATTGCAAAGCGGCCGAATTCGGCGCATTCTGCGAACCCTGTTAATAAGCCGTCTGGGTCATGCGTCCGTATCCAAGTGAAACGATAGCACTAAATTGATGTTATTTTTTTGATCATTATATCTTCATTATACGATCTTTATTTTATCTAAAAATATTGCAGCCCATATATACATATGTTCTATTAATAGGCACATTTTTTTATAATGAATAAAGTAACGCTTGACCACAATCTTACCTGATGTTAAGTGGTGATGTGGTCAAAAGATACACACATACATATTATGCACTTACTAATAATATTTTGGAGACGTGCAAATCGATTTGAACGAAAAACATCGATTTTATAATCTCATCTTATGGAACCACACTAAGATCGAATAATATTAATGTAACGGTTAAGCAGTATTTCTTAAATAGTAAATTAGTGCAGTATGTTTCAGAAATTTAGAAACACCTAGCAAACATTTAGAAATTTCCCTAAACATTTTAATTATTGTGACAAGCAAGAAGCGCTTCAGAATCAATATTTAGAAAATTATTTTAGCGCTTTCTAAAAAGTAATCCTGAATAAAAAGTAAAGCTTTAACGTCACGGTTCCTATTTTTGTTCCGAGCATTTATAACATAGGAATAATTCCCAACCGTAAAAAAATACAACAGCTGTGATACCGTGTGTATCGCCGCCATTTTGGCGCAATTTCATTCGTGCACGCTTCGGCTATCTTCGCTTGTAATCGGAATCAACCGAATGTATAGACAAACAGCTGACGCATGTAAAAAGTATCATGAGTTCCTTTCATGTTAGATGGTAAAAACTTTATTCAACTGTTGATAAATTTATTTTATAATGCATGTAAAAGGAAGCCATTTATGACTATGAGACTATGACCAATCATTCTACGACTCTAATGTCTCGAAAATAATTATAGCGATAGACAATTTTTTTTATTATCAGTATTCTTTTCTTGTTGTACACAAAGTGTGTAGAGTTGAGATAAATAATATTCACAACTGAATTTACTGGAAATAAATATGAAAATTATGCTATCATACATATTTACTTAAACCAAAAAGTCCTTGGTAAGTATTTTGGTATAAAGCTTTTGGCATAAATCAGGAACGTGTCGATGTGTCTTGTACATTGAATGGTCTTTTAATTTATAAAGCATATGTAGTGAAAAATAGTTTTAAGCCTGAATTAAATTGAGTATGACTTATGCAAAATGACTATTCCACTATGGTTAGTTTAGTTTTAATCTGTGATTTAACGAAAAATGAACTAAGGAACAACTTTATTAATTGCAAGGACAAGTTTCAGTGGTACATGTATTCCGCGGTTATTTTTTGTTCTTCCACCATTCGGGTAATAAATCACCAAAATTTTTGTCGCCTCTTCCGCTTTCCCTGTTTTGTTCTTTGTTCTAGGAAACTTTCGCAATGGATTTTCCCGGTTTGACTCATTCGTATAATGAGTTGGTAACTTACGAATTGTAAGTAACAAGATAAACGAATATAACATCTATTCCCCATTAATACGGTCGAAAATATTATCTTGTGTTTAATGATGTTAGAAAGAAAAATGCTACATCACGATTTATGTATGATTGTATATTTGTAGAATAAGCTTTTATGATTGTACAGTTACGTTGAGACAATTAATAGGAAAACTATGTTTGCGATGAAGACATATTATATTATAGTCTTCACAACTCAATGGCTATCGACTTATCTTACGAAGTCATGGCGGTTCTAAAGGTACTGAACATAATTAACGTTTGATCGTTTAGGATCCAGGGGTTACGAGGCAGAGAGGTAGCTCATCCATGCTATATACACTGACTCTCGGCTTCGGCCATAGATGCTGAATAAAAGCACCGACATACACTACGAACTCTTTAAACAAATTCTAAGATTTACAGAAAAACTAAACCGGAGTACGAATACATCATTAAATATTGAAAAGGTCTATATTTCGGGCTATTACGGTTTTTATATATATCAAATATTAATATTCCCATGAATACAAGAAAATAACTTGATTATGATAAAATAACTTAACTATATTATTGATACAATATGAAAAATATAGGCAAAATATTTTACTGATTATACGAAACATAGATGACTGTTATTTAAATCTGTAATTAATATTTGCCATCTAATTTAAAATTATTTTAATTCGAATATTTTGAGCCAGTGCTAATAAAAATGTGTCCAATATCTTAATTAATCAGCAAAGTATGTCAGTAGATGATTTTAATTTGTTACGTAAGCAAGTTAAGTAAACGTTATAATTTTTCATACTTAACAAGCTTGTTTAGACGCCCTTGTATTGAGCCCCCTCGCAATTATATATGACTTTGGAATTTATAATTCGACATTGAAAATATATTTTTTTTGACTTTTCACACACCTTTGCCCATGCTATAACTTTTATTATACATTAATTTATGAAAGATATTTGTTACCTTTGATATCAAAGTCTTAGTTTTAATATAGCTTATTTTTGGTAAATTATCGAAATCATAGCTTATTGACCATATCAGGCGAAGGAACTGCAAAACAGTCAGTTAATCAAGTAAAAAATATACTAATATAATAAAAATAAAGATGTATGTTTGAAAGCGCTAATTTCAGAAATTACAAATCTGATTGAGATAATTATATTTGCATTTGACAGCCCAATTATTAAGGAAGGTTATAAGCTATTTAACATTACGCTTTGACCCTTAGGAGCCGAGCAGAAAGAATAATAATGCTAAGCTAAGATGTAATAACGCGTACGATCGACGTGTACGTTTGAAACCGTGGGGCACTGCTAGTAATAAATAGTCTAAATTGCTTTAGCTTTCCAAGAGTGATGGAACTAGTAAAAACAGCATGAGTAGTTTTAGACCTTACCATAATACGCAATCAGTTATATTTAAGTTAAAGTAGAGAGAACAAATACAATTAATTAGCATTAAACTTTTTCGTCTTATTTTTAGAAAAGTGTGTTGGGTAGTTTATTCAAAAAGATAACGGTTTTGTTTTTAGTTAAATTGCAATATTGCGATTAGCCCCTGCGTGCGGGTAACAAGCGACGCGATAAGATCTTTATAATGTTATATATACTGTATTTTATAAGGTATAACAATCGGTACAAAGCACCTCCGTAACGGTACAGTGGACAAGCGCCCTTATTTATGTACTAAAATTTATACACCACAGCAGAGTCCTAATGTATTATGCTTATTTATATAGCATATTCACTTATCCTATTTATATATATCCTAT
>JWHW01020213.1:145879-158842 GCA_000931545.1 Papilio glaucus
TTATTACTCACTGAAACCCCCTTGTGGCCATAATCGAGAGCGACGGGTTCCGGGATACCCAAAGGAACACAACGAAACTGTTAATATACCTAGATACCTACAAAAAAAATTCCTACACTAATAATATTATGAAGAGAAAATATTTATATTTTTGTATGTTTGTAAAAAATAAACTCAAAAACTACTAAACTGACTATAAAATAATTTATACATTAGATTGTCACATTAGCCCTGTGAATAATTATTAGTATACTTATTAATATCTTAGTGTGAAGTATGTAAGGCGTAACTTAGACTTAAAAAATATTATTATAAGGGAAAAGTGTGCCTTAAAAGTGGACTTTGTGACTAGAATTGAGAAAGGTTATGCTTCGGTGGTTCGGGCATGTTGAAAGGTTGAATGAAGAGTGAATAACGAAACAAATTTATATTGCAATAGTTAAAAAGAAAAATTTCAGCGAGCAAAATGGGAAACGGATGCATGCGAAGCAGCCGGCAACAGCTAGTATTATATGAAGGAGTTTGAATACGTTTTTTTTATGTTTTGTTATAAACACATTCATGCCGGTGACGTGATTTAGGCAGTTATCTAGAGTAATCGTTTTACAAGGTGTTGCCGCATCCATGTAGTTTTTTCTCATATCCATGCATCTGTTTTATATATTGTGCTTAAAGGCCATAAACAATGATACTATGAAGTGAAAAATGTAGGACTAAATGACATGACTGCAAACGGAGAATTTTATTTCTCAGAATATAGAAGTTTTCATAAATTGTTCACTTCGTCGCTTCCTACTACAATTTTACCTTAATTGGCTTGTCATAGACAGATATAATTTGATTTCCCTTCACCGGTTTTGGGAGTTAGAGAGTCTAATGCCGTATATTGTATAGAAGGATAAAATTTTAGTACTGCTAAACAGATTTTATCGTAGACCAGACCAGAACGTTCAACTTATCTAGAATAGAAGACTTTAAATGTCATAACGTTTTAATGCTGCACAAAACGCAGCTGCTTCTATAATCCTACTATTGAAATAATTTTATAACACGTCGTTGAATAAAATACCACGTGATACGTACTGTAATTATTGTTGATATTTCTAACATCTAAAATGACAAAAAAAACCGTTCCGTAAACATAATTAGTTGCTCACGATGGCAGCTGCACATCAAAGGTGTTCGTTGTTAGACCGGGAAGCAGCAGGAAATACTGACATTTATTACGTAAAGAATGCTCGATGTTTTGAATCATTCGATCATTTTTTTTTGTATCAATTCGAATTGCAAATATCCGCGAATTATCAAGGCATGTCTTTAGAAACTAGTGAGTAATAAATCAGTAATCTACTTATATGTATGTATGTCTTTTTAACAAGATATCCTTAACATTTTCTTAACGATAAAACTCCAGCTACGCAGCGCAAGACGCTAGAACACTGCCGCCTAATTGCACCAGCCGTTAAATTTGAATGAAACTCATAAAATTTTCTAAGCAGGACACGCGTAAATCGCCCGACTTTAATTTGTATTTTAAACGGGAGAGGAAGTTAATTTATTGTCGGAGCAAGCGAATCGGCTAACTATTAAATTTATTGCTACGAAGACAGAGTTCGGCCATTTTGCAACTCGAGGGCTCGGAAATAAAAACTGCTCGCCGAATAATAAAAGGTGGAATTACTGGGAAAGTTTCTCTTTTTGGAGATCTCACGAATAGTCACTTTCGACGGATGAAATTTAGGGAATTCTCATATCTTTCTTCGCATATTCAGTCATATCTTTTACAAATCCTAAGCGACTTTAATTTCTCTTGAACAATTGCATCAAACGGTTACATAATGCGCTTAAGCTGATATTAAATATAATGATAAAACAATTTGGGCAGAGTCGAGCTTTAAAGTCAAGACACATCTGTGGTCGCCAATTCAAAAATTAATTTTCGTAAAATAAAAAAAATTGCGTAAATTTTTTTTGGTGCAAAATGTTTCAGTGACAGAATTTTTGATGTGTCTTGACTTTTTAAATGAATTATAGAGGAGAGAAACTCACCTGTTTTTCACTGGAAATATCGTCGAGCTCCATGGGTCCGGTCGTCATGGGCGGAGCTCCGTGCATCGGCGATTTGAAGCCGGCGGTAGAGGACACAGCCGCTACCTGACCGCTGCTTTCAGATCCCATTTCCATGTTGGACCCATCCGACTCTGAACTGTTAGCGCGCATTTTCCGTCTCTCCTTCTTTCGAAAATCTGACCTCGTCGGAGATGAAGCGCTGCCGAAACCGTTTGACTTTTTATCATAACCATTATCCAGTAACATTGGATTCTGAAAATTGCTGTGATGCAATCCATTTGGCGTGTATTTGTCTTGTAGCGACTTCATATCGAACGGTTCGTTTTTCAGCACATGAACAACTGTTGGACTTTGGATATTTTGTATGAGGCTCCCGTTTTGATGTAGGAGCGTTCCATTCTGGTGAAGAATTCCATTTTGGGTCGGAAAAGCATTAATTGTAGCGATATTAGGTTGATAGAGCTGTATATGTCGGTCGTCTATGTAGGCTTGACCCGCTGGCGCCAGCTCTCTCGCCTGCAGTGGGGCCGGTACTATAGGGTAGCTTCTAGCGTTAACAGCAGTTAGGGTATGGAATGTCGTTGCGTTCACTGGCGATAAGGTAGTCAAAGTGGTCGACAGAGGCGTGACTTGCGCCAATGTGGTCAAATGCGCCGGAGACGATGGCGTCGTGAGTTGCGTGAGCTGGGTTAACTGACTAGGACTCGCGCTGGGCGTGGGACTCGCCGTGACCGGTACCGGCGTGACGCTCGGCAGCCCCGTCTCCGGTATCACGGTCGTCTCTGGAAACGTCTGGAACTGACTCTGGAAAGACGGCAGCTTGTTCGGTATGGGCTGCAACGTCACCGATTGGTAATCGAGATGCGATGCGAATCCTGCGCGTAGTATCGCATCTTTCGAGTTGACTGTGATCGGCATCGACTCCCACGGTCGATACTGCGCCTGGCTGGCTATCACGGAGACCGTGTCGCCCGTCCTCTCGTAGTACTCCCAGGCCGGATCTAGCAGCCGGCCATCTGCGGTTAGTATCCTCTGTTCGTTGTCTGCCATTTCGCCGAACGTCGAGAAAGGCGGCAAGTGCGCGCTATCCGCGCCCGCCTCGCTCCGGAGCGCTTCGCTCATGACGTGTTCGCTCGGCGAGACCGCATCGCGTCACTTTGTCGCGAGCCAAAATCGTAACACATACAAAAATAAGCTCTAAACTAAGTCTATGTTGTACTGAACGATCAGAACTGTGATGGAACTTGTTATTTTGTACTTTAAATATCTGGCTTCAGTTCGCTCTAACTCTAAATAGCACTTAAGTTACGACTATACGGCACACCGGTTTACACTACCCTAATCACAATATCTTCGTTTGTTCACTATGAAATAAATAGTGTAAAAAAGTCCTTTACATACAGCTTAAATAATACGAGTCTTAAGGTTACGGGCTTATAAAATCTTTGGCTGACTTCTTTTTAGAAAATGCTCGAGGAATCGGTTCGCTTGCTTGTTAACTATCGATAAAATACTTTGTGCACTCGTTTAACGATTTCTCTATTATTTTGGAACGTTTAAATACTGGTCGTTGATAGATTTTTCTTCTATAATTTTTTCATTCGAAGGCTTCTTTTTATTGTAAATACCGAATATTTCAGACTTAAATTAATTTGTACTGTTTGGGAGTTAGCGTATACTTAGTGAGTTTCTTGTTTACTTTTAACGTTTAAAAGGTTTCAAAAATAGTGCTTATATAACTTTTGAAACGAAAGATTATGACTGGAGGCTTTGGTTTGAGGAATTCGTGTGTTTTGGTTGACTTGTCTGCTTCTGCGGTGGTGTGGAGCGGCGCATGGACGACGGACTCCGCCGGTGCTATCCGTGCGCCCGCCACGAATCTGTAAACAACAACAATCCAATATTAATACACATTTGACAAATATAAATAAATATCAGAAATTAATTTTAGTTTGTTTTAACGTTTTTGGGTGGCAGCGTTATAAGATATGTACTAAGTCCGCAGCCAGGGTGCTTTAAACAAAATGCACAATTAAGATTACCGAATATACCTTACTTGTGGAACCTTTACATAGTACAAAACAAAGTCGTTTCCGCTTAGATCTTTGAAACTACGAACCGGATTTTAATGCGGTTTTCATCAATAGACAGAGTGATTCAAGAAGAAGGTTAATATGTAAAATACTTGCATATAGGAGCAAAGTAGAGAATTTCAAAGATTTGTCGTAAAAAATATTTATGTGCGCTTACATTGCAAACCCTGACTAAACCGTACGACATAGATCGAAATTGATCGAAAAAGATGTACAAAAAAGTACAGGATAGTATATATCTATCTTTTAAGGATAGCTTATTACAGCCATTCTATCTTCTAAAAAATTGGTCACGTACAATGCGGTAATTGAAAAGCTATTTCGAAGGATACAGTATTAATCTTTATCAACTTAAATACGTAAGTTAAGCTAAGCATTACTTGCACATTATGATAATCCTTTACAATACATAATTTAATGAATATCTTAGGACGACGACGAAATAAAAACTAACGCGCGGTAAAATAAATTCACGCGCGTCGCGCCTCTCACTTCGCCCGCTGTGCTTAATGTGCTCCTTGAAGGGAAGATATACAACATAAGTAAATATTTTGTAACTTATTCAAACAAGGAACTTACAAATATGTTTCACCTATCTAATATATGTATGTTATGTTGAATGTAGGACATGTTGAAAGGATGAATGAAGAGAGAATAACGAAACAAATTTATGTAGCAAAAGTGAGTGGCAGTGTTGGTAGGGGAGGCCTAGAAGAACATATCGATCAGATTAGTAGCTTACTAAAAACGGGCGATAAAAGGAGCACCCATAAACGACGAGCATGTATATACGCGTAGATGTATGAATGTAGAAGAAGCGAGAGTGGTGTGCCAGGATCGCGACAAACGGAAATCCATGATCTCTCCTACCCCTCTGGGCTAAGCATATTTATTTATTTATATATGTATTTTTTAGAGAAAATGATACAATTCTTCGTTTGTATATGTTGATATCTTGTATTACTGAGTAATATCAATAAGGAAACCAGGTTCGTGGCCTAAATTATAATGAGGTAGGGAAAACTGGTTCAAAATAAGGCCGCAAAACGGAACGTGTGAGAATATTTGTAAAGTTTTGGTACGCCGTACGGGTCCGAGTTATTTAGTGCGGGAGGGGCGCACGCGCGCTTCCTTGTTTTCGATCGCTCGCTCGCTAATCGATAATGGGAATTGTGTCATTTGCAAACACTCTCCTGTTTATTTCTTATAAATATCTTATTAAGAAAATTGAAGATATAAGTGTAAGAATTGAGTGAAAAATCGTTTAATCGCGTTGAGCGATTTACGGTACGGGTAAAACTTACGTGGTCATGTCACTAGACAATGCACTCGTTGATGCGGTGATAGATGGCGCTAGTAGTTTTATTCTACTGCGATTATTCTAGTTTGCATATTTATTTTAATTGTAATTCGAATCAATCCTGTGAATTGTTAATCAGTCGTAAACGAATTGTTATTTTAGAGCGTTCTTCTGAATAACCGCAAATTCGACAACAACAAATATTAAATTCAAAAGCGGTGTAATAAAAATGCATCCGGCATTAAAAAAGTTATTTCCTATAATGTCTTTAAATAGAAAGCCTTATAAGTTATATTTTGTATATGTAATGTGGTGTTTATTTAAATATTTACAAAAAGAAAGTACTGCAATTTCGTATTTTTAAGTTTTAACTTCTAACTTAAGTCAGTAGTATACAGGTTGGTATTATTTTACTTCATCTGGAGGAAAAGTACTATGGATACTGGAGGTAGCCAGTTTTATTCAAAGCAAACATATTTTTATTTTTAAAAAGAAACAAAACTGCATTCAAAGATTTTTTTAAATATGATTACTTGGCCTGAGAAGCGAAATGGCATCACATTCGATAGTCAATGATAAGGAACAAATATCTCTAACAAAGATGGTAAATTAAATGGAAGGAATTCATGAAATCTAAACTTAGTTAAATTAAAGGAACAAAAACGAGTAAACCTAGTTGACATTACACGAGATCTATTTTGTAGAATACCTACGAAAAATTATTTAAAGTAATTCAGTACTTTAAATTTAATTAGTAAATTTTGGGAAAAAGTCAAATTTATAGTTTAGCTGTATAGGATTTTTGGTAAATTTTATACAGCTATTTTTCTTGATGTTTGCTTTGTTCTCTTGCATTGTTTTCTGTCAGTGTGATATTTAATTATTTAAATGTGAAAAAATCTTTATTGAGAAAGTTTACTATAATAATTAACAAAATGTCACGTTCTTCGTGTAGTTTGTAAAATGTGGATACCTCGACAACGCAAGAAATATTACCTTATTACGTAAGTTAATGTAGCCTATAATAAACCGCTTTGAACAAAAACATACGCAATCCCCGCGAATAAGGAGCTTTTGCTGGACTTATTTGTAAAAAAAAAAACATAATTTCTTTTGCATAGTAATTGTGCATTTTCCGAGTAAATAATTAAAAAAAAACACGTTGAACACTTATTACCATGTAAGGTCAATATTGATGGTTTGGGCGGTAATGCGGCAATGGCCTCGGAAACAGTTCGGCTGCCGTCACGTGGTGCCGTATATAAAGCTTGTAAACAAACTATTAATAGAAAGGGTACGTTCATAGTAACGCTACGCTCTATTTCGGAGTCTCTATTTTAAGGGAAACTATTTTCGTGATGTTTCAATTCAAATCTATTTCGCGCGTTTTTTAATGTCAGGAACATTAAAAAACGCTATTTTTATTCATCCAGAATAGGCAAAGGTCTTACTTATCTTACAGCCAAGTGGTTTTATAGATATACTTTTTTTTTATAAATTGTAGCACACGAATAACCAAAATACACAGGTACACTACGTGTTTTTGGTAACTAGTGCTTTTAATATGTTTAAGTTAAGGTACAAACCGTAATTAATACATTGGTAATATGTATGTTTTCTTTTTAATAATATAGTATTTACTCTAACATTTCATGGCAACAATGCACCGCTACAGGTTGGTAATTATTCAAAGCTATTACATTTATACATATTAAACATTCGAATATTAAGTCATAGTTATCGCATCACAAAAGTGCGATCAAACCGTTCCGACTAGTAATCACCGAACGAAACGCTTTGTAGATGGGCACAAAGAGCGTTTTCCAAAAAAAAAGGTTAAAAAGCTCACTTGGTACTCCGGCGACCAGACCTTGCTGTCAAATTTAAGGACACGGAACTTGTCCACAAAATCATCTTATAACTTTTACTGCGGAATAGATTTTTTTTTTGTTTAAACACACACAATAATTTGTCAATTGTTACTGGCTATAAATATAAATTAACAACAATTATGCTAAGCTTAAAACCAACATTAAATGTCAACAAATCAAGTCGTTCGTTTCGAAAAGTATTGTTAAAACCGGACAACAGTTCATTACAAAATTTCTGCGCAGCCTAGTCGGAACGAAACACAACACAAAATGATGCGTATGGCGCGTCGTCATTCGGCAATCCGTGTGCTCGCGGACTCAAGGATTCGTCAGCGCGTATGTGTGGACTCGGTAGCGTTGTGTGAGTGCAACGCGATAGTATCTGGGTCTCAGTTGTCAAGGGCAACCGTACAACCGCTGCAGCGAAAGCGCTGCGCTTGAAGCGGCTCGCTTTAATTCTACGGCTTATTTTTAGAGACGGATGTTGTCGCTTTTTTGTGCGGCGCAGCGCGCTGCAGCGGGAATGTTTAGTTGACGCTCGGGAATCCTTGAAACTTATAAAAGCTGAACTTGAATATCGCACTGTAATGTTTTCAGTTCATGTTATGGAGCCGTGCGTTTCGAAAATATTTGTTCGTTTTAGTTTTCGTGGCCGATATGTGCGTATAACTTCTTTTTAATGAAAATCCGTTACACGTACATTTCGTTAAACAATATGTTGCGGATATGTGAGTGTCAAAAGCGATAAATATATTAAAATGTCTTTAATTTAAATAACATAATCGAGTACTTAAATCATAAATAAAACAGTGGTAGAGGCAGAAATAACTGCAGCACCCAGAAAACTTATATCTATCAGATTAATGACGTACTAAATAAAAGCGATATAAGGAATACGTAACCGACGCATGTGGAGGTGATGATTATGTGAAAGAGGTGTAACTTGATCACACCTAATGGAAATCTGTAATCTTTGCCAGACCCTGTGGTTTACGAGCGTGAGTTCCTAATTAACAGCAACAGTTGTGACCTTAATGGGTCAGTAACAGTCACCTCATAGTTCACCAAAGTTACAACGAACTATTAAAGTTTAACAAAGTTCCTATAATAATACGAAACCTACAAAGAGTAAGTAAAAGTAGCCCTTGGTATTTACTGGAACATAATACAGGTCTTTTTTATATGGCAATGAACGAGTTCAAGTAACTGACTATTTGATCGAGTTTTTTTCTTGACACTACCAGCTGTGCTATACAAAGTAACACATCCGGCGGCGCCTGCGCATAATACCTGCGCCGGAAACAGATATCTCTGTTACAGTGATCATTTGCTGATAATCACAGATAAGGAAGACGTGCGTATTGAGTTAATCGTATTTTATTACATACTATAATTTAAGGTCTATAGTCAAAATCATTCCAGAGAGTTTGAATTCTTATCTATGGTTGGTTGTGGGAAGTCGTTCAATTAGTAGATAAAGGGTGATGCAAATCGTAATGGCGATGTTTAAGAATGGTCTATATCTTCTATCTAATGATCAACAATAGTCACAAAACAGTTAAGTTACATTTATTACCCTTTAAATGACCTTATTTGCATAGATATGTTACAATGACAAACACAGACCGTTTTTCTCTTAATGCAACTCCGTTTTATCCAGGCTAGAAAGAGTAAGGAGTAAGGACATCTTTGTCACATGTATGTATGTTTTAATCTCTAATTTGGACTTTTGCATATCAAATTCATCATTTTGCAGATCAAAATCGAACTTTTAATTATTTATTGTCGCCTTTTAAATATCAAATTGACATGGGGCAGTTCGAATT
The DNA here is from genome assembly GCA_000931545.1 of Papilio glaucus. Classification (NCBI taxonomy): domain Eukaryota; kingdom Metazoa; phylum Arthropoda; class Insecta; order Lepidoptera; family Papilionidae; genus Papilio; species Papilio glaucus. Next base: position 155,040 of record JWHW01020213.1, read on the forward strand.
TAATGTATAATAGTTCCAATTCGAAATTAAAAACGTATCTAACAAAGTCTTTGTCCGTCCAGTTTCTCCGAAGATACTAAGGACGCTCAATATCTGTGTCTGTTTAAAGTAAAATGCAAATTCTCAGCAGAACACGCGCATTAAGACAGCAGTAAAATTAGCCATTCGTTGTCATTACGTTTATAAATATTTTCGTCTGACACATGCGCACCATTGAATGTCCTTGCTAAGTACATTTGTAAATATCTCGTCTTTCCGGAATCGAGTATTTACTTCAAATTCATGATTCATCAATACGTAGTTAGTGAAGGAACATTTATGTAAACAATGCGTTGATGACATCGTGTGTGAAGTGTTAAGAACGGTAGAACTGCATAATCATTCAAGATCCAAATGCTATATTAAATTAATGAATTAAAATATACATACAAAAGGCGATGTGTGTATGTATGTATGTCCCCTATATACTACAAAACGGCTGGACCGATTACGATGAAATTTTCAGGAAATGTTCTGATTGGCCTAGCCTTTGGTAACGATCGGATCAACAAAATTAGTGTTACCCGTACGACGCCGGGGCGGGTCACTAGTTAAATGATTTAAGCGAAAACATCTAACAAACATCAGATTTTAGATTCGAGTCCTTTCGACTATTTCCGTAAACCTTTTGCATTAAAAGATGATTTTAGAAGAATGAAATAGAACGGCATTTGCAAAATTTTCTAATCTTATCTTAATATAAAAAATAACCAATTGAAGATTCGAAGTTTCAGCGGATTAAATGAGGACAAGGACTGTCAACAGACGTGAAAACTGAAAACAGGCGCAACAATAGCTTGAAAATATATAAATAATCAACAAAAATAAAAAAATAAATGTATATTAGCAATAAGATTCAAAATTGAATACAAGAAAAATAAATGAATAAAGTTCGTCGACTGTTCCAAATTCAAATAACCATGTTGCATGTCGAAAATGTCGATCTTCCGAATCTATAAGATTTGCGCCACCGGCCGGCCCTATCGGCTAACGCGCCTAAAGAAGTTATCACTTCAATAATTACAATCCTCAAAAATCTTTGGATTAAAAGGTGATAAGAAATATATATTTGAATATTTTGTAATACTTCTTGTATACACAGAGCCTGGGGTTTTACCATAGTGTTATTTCTGCTAACTAGTGTTGTGTGAATCTTACTGCGTTTGAAAGACACTCTAGGTTAGTATTAACTGACCGTAAGAAAATATTATGTCCAGGAATTTGGAGAACGTAGAGTAGGCTTGTGTATTTTAAAATATTTTGAAGCATTGTGTTGTCATGGGAAACGTACTACTCGGCCCACAAAGATATTAAACGGACAGTTTAGAAAGACACTTATTGCTGTGCTATTATTTGAATTTATATATAGAAGAAATACAAATATAGGTGTGTGTTACAAAAAATTGATAAAAACAATTTAGTTTGTCATTTAATGTTATAAATAAATATGCGCTCTCGCCCGTAACCCAGAGGGGTAGAAAGAGATCAAAGATTTCCATTTGGCGCGATCCTGGCACACCTCTCTCGCTTCTTCTACATTCATACATCTACGCATGCATGCTCGTTGGTTATGGGTTCTCCTTATATCCTTTTTTAATAAGCCACTAATCTGATCGATATAGGATCTCCTTGGGCATCTCCTACCAACACAACGATTAAGGATTATTATGTTTTTATTTTTTTAACCGACATTAATGTTTACTAAAAGTTTGAATCATTTTTGTTGGCTCTGTCTACTATATGATACATGTTTTTACCCAACATTTGGCTGCATCTTAACTCATAACCTGGTGGGCTGCCGAGCTAAATCTGGTGCGAACACTGTTAAATCGTAAAAATCAAAGTATGAACTTAGGTATCTACAACGGTCGGTTTTCTAAGGAAGTTTAACCGACTCGATACTACAAAGCATTGTTTCCCACAGCACACAGACCTACATAGCGTCATCAACGTGTAATGACAGCGACGCGAACAGGATGCGTGCATCAATTTGATTGCCGGCGCACCGGGTTCAATCCTAGTCGTTATTTTATCCAATCGACGCTTTGATACACCACTGTTATGTTGAGCCTTTAGAAAGAAGTGATTTTTTATCACATATCACAGATCTATACATATAAATGCTCGTGATATTAAATGATCAACAACATTTAAATAAGTTTAGTACTAGAATTTCGTAAAAAAATAAATTTAAGAATTAAATGTGTTGCAATTTTAAAATAACAGTTTCAAATGGTTTCTATTCTAATTTATTAAGTTCGAAAACGAACAAGTTTGAACTGGAACACAAGAGATATAAACATACTAGAAAACTTCACTTATTTGACGTCACTAATTTAAAGTTTAAATGCCGAAGACAAAGCCAACACCGCGATTAAGGCGCATTACAATGATAAGGCGACGAAAGAATCTCCCGATATAGAGTTACCGTCCCATCCCATTCAGGCACTCGAATCCAGTTGAATAGGACCGCAGATGTGGCGTTTTTTACAACAATCTTTCCCACACTACTACTTTTTCTGATCCTTTAGTACCTTCACGCACAACATTGCTTTCTTTTAAATTCGTGTTATCACAAATTTCGTCCTTCACACAACACAATAAGGTGTTTAATGTTACATATTGTACAATTTTAAACGCAAAATAATGTTGCTCGATACAGTTTTGTAAAGATTTTTTGTCGCACACGTCTTTCTACTATCGGATGCGACATAGGAAATTGAGTATTTTTTCATCGCGCGTGTTTAAAATGGAATTGTCTGAAGGAAGTCACACATGGACGGTATGATTGTTTGATTTACTATTGTTTCCCTTTTTAAATTTAGTTTCTACAAGTAAAATGTTGACAGATTTCACAGATAAATAATGAAAATTCGGTAACATACATCAAATACTATTTTGAAAATTAGTTTTGAGTCGAGTCATTGCTTGATTTAACTTTTATTTGTAGACACCGTACATTTTTTTGTTACATAAATTCCCGCAGTATTAATAACTAAACCTTAAAATCGAGTATTTAACCTTTTTGAGTACTTTAACATAATTTAGATAGAAACAATTGCCGTTAATTTCAAAAGATTAGGTAAAATCACGATTAAATTCTACCGGTATATTTTACTACACAAGTAGTATATGTATGTGATGTGTACATATATATGTGATGATAATATGAACAAGACAATATTCAATTTTTAACAATGAGAACTGCCTTTTGTGAGACTGATACCAGTGTTTAATTTTTAAGCCTTTAAATAACAATAATGGTAGATGTAAATTCGGTAAAAAGGGTATGTGACCTGATAAAAACAACAGGGAACTGACTCTGAGGGACTCAGGACCAATTGGGGTAAACATAATTAAACGAGAACTATGTGTATGTTTAACGCCAGATTGTTAGGTTCGACTCGCATTACAACTCAGGTCAACGCTTTAATTCAATAACCTTAGGTGCGAGCGTTAGAGAACCAGTATCATAAAATAATTTAAATGTAAGAATCCAGAAATTAACGTAAACTGGACAGCATACTAATATATATTATAAAATGAAACTACCGGGTGGGTTAAACCGCGGGACACTGTTACCATTAACCAGGGAGAGCCGTGCGTCTCCGTTAAACCAAAACGTGCGTGTACTATGAATATCTCAATGCACAGAGTGTCTACATTGCAAAATCTCCAAAACTGTTCTGTTTTGAACTTTATGTTAACTTTCAATCATTATTTTAAAGATCATAACATATAGTTTACTAAAATTTCAACCTATT
>JWHW01020213.1:160189-206774 GCA_000931545.1 Papilio glaucus
ACTCGCATTACAACTCAGGTCAACGCTTTAATTCAACAACCTTAGGTGCCAGCGTTAGAGAACCAGTATCATAAAATAATTTAAATGTAAGAATCCAGAAATTTACGTAAACTGGACAGCATACTAATATATATTATAAAATGAAACTACCGGGTGGGTTAAACCGCGGGACACTGTTACCATTAATCAGGGAGAGCCGCGCGTCTCCGTGAAACCAAAACGTGCGTGTGCTATGAATATCTTAATGCACAGAGTGTCTACATTGCTCGCAAAATCTCCAAACTGTCTTGTTTTGAACTTTATATAAACTTTCAATCATCATTTTAAAGATCATAACATACAGTTTACTAAAATTTCAACCTATTCAACTGAACAGCCATTTAATAGCATTTTTATCGAACAACTGTTCGACATGGTTCTTTACATTGATATAATTTTTTTATTTATGAACCATTGAGATAAAATAAACACTAAATATTAAGTGAAGCTTACCAATAACTTAATGTATTGATTAGTGAAAACTGCATCCAAATCGGTTAAGCCGTTTCCGTTAGCGCGCACAAACGCACAGACAAAAATTCTAATAATCATTGTTTTGGGTTTTATTGCGTTTATGAAGGCCCCCAATAATAGTTTTCCTCAAATATCTTCCATGTACAGAGAGCGATCAGTTACATTTCTTATATGTATATAGATAACAGATATATGTATCTATTTATATATGTATTTAATATATTTATAATGCTATTTTCCAGAGTAACTTCAGCAGAAATGTTAGTGGGTAGATATATGTTATTTTATCTCATGTCATTGTGTAGAATATATTTCATTTTAAATTGTGTACATTCGCACAGTGAGTCTATTGTGTGGCTCCAGAAATTCCTATACTGAAATATTAAACGATCTCTACTATGAATTGGCGTTCATTCACCGCCGCGTCTGCAAACCTAAATATTCTTCACAATTACAAGCTCCAAACTTTATCCGTGGCTGTGATCCGCCTGGACGATAGAGAAAGTGTTCGGGCCGTTATGAAAACTGAAGGAGTGTTTTTAGTTTGTTCAGGAGCAATAAGAAGAGGATTACGAGAGCATGAATCAACTTAAGATATTACGGCCCTTAGGAAAGATTTTCGACGAAGTACTCGAGTTTAGCTCCCGTACTTTATGAAAAACTTGAATGTTTGCTACTTCGCTTTGTGTTGGTTACATTTATAAATAATAGCTCAGAAATTTATAACTTTTACGCGATTTTGGCGGCTTAAATCAGTAACTTTGTGATTATTTAAACTGAAAATCAAGTGTTCATTTATGTATAGAATACTATAAGTATAATAAAATATGTACATTCAGCTGGTATTCTTGAAATAAATGAACATTTTTTTAAACCGAATTACACGTAGTAGGTTTTGATGAACACACAAATTACAATGAATTAAATGCAATAAATATAAGTACATCATGTTAAACATAAAACATTACCTGATTTTAAGTCTACTGCCAGAATAAGAGACCATAAGCAGACGTTAGAACAGCGATTATTCTATCTTTTGTAGAATAGTATTAAAATTATTGCAATTTTAATGAAAAATATAAATGTAACGGTGAATGTAAGACGTTATCTTCATTTTTATTTTATTATATTATCTATTGCAATAATATACATTGATAATATGTTTTGTATATACAAAGCAACGTGCATAAATATTAAAGTGTGAAATATCATACTTAATAGTTTGATTTAAGTAAATATGAAGAATTTTCAACGAATAATTAACATGACTAACGTTATAAAAAGGATTTTTGGGGTTTGTATAAATGTATTACTAAATAATATTGGCAAAATGGATAATTGATTTTTTATATAGGAGAAGGGGGCAAACAAGTAATAGGTCGCCTAAAGCTAAGTGATCACCGTCGCCTAATAATCACAACAGAAGAGGAAGTACACTGTTTTCTGGAATGCGTTGAAACGTGTATTAAATTAAGTCTTTAAAACAAAGCTTGGCCATATTTATATCATTGATTAGATGCACCATTTTAAATATACTTGTACTAAATAGTTGTTTAGCAACAACCGCAAACAACTCTGCATAAATCATCTGATAAAGATGGAAAGAGGCCTATACTATATTAAATAGTGTGTGTAAATTGTATTAGTGTAAAGGATGTGTTTACCTATGTTAATATGGTAGACTACAGCATAGTGTTGTGTTACGTTTATATTAAAATTAATCTTTTTTTAGTTGCTATATACGTTATGTGATTAATTCACATTTTTGGTATTTAGATATTCGTTCACGGGAAAATATGTGATTGTTACTAGAAACAAAAAAAGTGCTAACAATTCATAGGAAACCATAACTCGCGAGGCGATTTAAAAAGGAAGCAAGTCCGTTGCACAATCCACAGCGCGGCTCTGGTTATAGCAACAGTTAGCTCGGGCGAAATTGGCCAATTTGTTTATTTGTTTTCATTGGCCTCACTGAACTTGACTCCCCATTATCGCATTCACGGGAGGAAGGCGTATTATCCGATTATTCCGTGGGACCGTCCGGGATTCTGCAGCCGAACTGTGTCTGGTAAAGCGTTCTCACACGGACGCTTGTGACTGGCTAGCATCAAAGGAGTATAGTATCAAACTTACGTACTTGTATAACTCAACAAAAATCACATGGGTCAGATATAACTTCGTTTAATCGATTATTTTAATCCTTTAATCGACGATCTATTATTAATGTAGTTTTTGAACAATCGAGTATATTGTTTTAGTTTATATACTATTTGCATCCCAATTTATTTTAAATGGAGATTTTTATATAAAATATAACAACGAATAAAGTATAATATACAACACTATATAGTAATAATAAATTGCAAAGTCTAGTATATACGCGGAAGAAAACAAAACTTATTTAATATAGGTATTAAAAGTTTTACTATGCTTTTAAAAGTTCTGAGAGCCGTAGTGAATCACTCCGGAAAAACTAATAAAGGTATACACGTAAGCATAGAGCAAGTAAATTAAACATCACAGAACGCCAACTTCAAACAAGCCCAACAAGAATTTGTATAGCTAAATAACTCAGCCGCTCTAACGTTTTGATAAAACACTCCACATTTTTGTCCCGAGGAATTCATTCGCCTGGACTAAGATCGCGTTTATTGAATTCCTTTTGAGATGCTACTGCAATATAAGATTAATTATTCATCTTATTTATTTAGTATATCTTGAATTTACTCAAAATCTATATAACTCTAAAATTTTATTAATATTTAATAATATGACTATAAGATAGATGTCATATCTGTGTGACAAATCTATAATAAAAATGTAAGGCGTATTAATATCCTTTGAATCATAAAATCAAAGATGCGTTGCTCAAATGCGCTTCTGCGCTTTATTTCTCAACGCCAAAACAACTTCAAGTATCCGAACACGCGACTTAATGTCTCCAGACGCGACGACGCTGACATTAACGTGTATATGTATGTATGTAAGTATCGAGGTGCGTTCACATAAACGCGCTCTTATTATATGTCATTAAAATGGACTCTTTTAAGTTAATTTCGCTGTGCGCAATTAAGGGCTAAATTGCGTGACATCATGCGCAGTAACGATAGCGACGGTATGATGCGTCATCGAGACACGTTCCATTCATACTGGCCCTTATTCCCACAGGCATGCATACCGCTAAATATTTACATTCCAATACAAAGATTACAACCAAACTAAACTCTGCTTAAAGAGTAAAAAGCTCTTAACAATTCCGTAAAATATATTTATACTGATAACAATAAAAGCACTCTAGATTCACGGTAATACAAATAACTCTGTAACATACACAACTACATCAATTCTCGTTACAAAACGGGAATCGATTCGCAAAAGCTGCACGGCGAAAGCTCCGACGGAAGCACGCAAACGAACACCGGACCTCGCTTCACGCTCTACTGCCGGCGTGCCTCAAACAAAACCACAAAAAAAAACGTCCAGAATCTACCACTACAACTCAAACTACACTTGCACAACTTAAAAAGCTCGCACAAAACTTTCTGGGTTGAAGCGGCCGATACCTTCTCTGGTCGCTCGATCCATCCGCGCCTCCTTTTTTTCTCCGTCTCGCTGCCTCGGAAACACAAGAAGGACGCGCGCGAAAAATAAACAAAAAGGGATTAGAAGTTCGCGATCGCGTCAGTGCGTGTCGTCGATGCGAACGACACGCGTATAGTCGCGACGGCGGTCGGCGGCAGACTGGCGCGCGGCACACCGCACACACAGTCGCCGTAACGGCTCTGAATTGGAGCAACGATAGCTCTGCGTTATTTTTATTTCATGCTGGACATCAAATATTTATTATCGATCTTTAATAATTAATAGAGTTAACATTTCTTATTTTAACTAAGGGAGGTGTAGGGCTTAAATATTACTTAAAGTGATCTTAAAAAAATTGAGAAGGAATTGAAAAAAAATTATATAAGTTAAGGAAAATAGCATATAATGAAAAACCAAATAGAAATATCTATATCAAGACTATAAAAGAAGTCAATAATAATGTACTAATTATTAAAATTTTGTTAAAATAAAATAGCAGAGTTATAACGTGTGCTATATGCTAAAAGCGCAGCACTAAGGGGCAAAGCGCACAGCTGCCGCGGCGGCCAATGGCGCGCGGTCACGTGACGCCCCGCGCCCGCACACGCTTGTTTACAAATAATAATAATAGGGACGGTGGCGCCGCCTCTACAGCGCGGCGGCTACGCGCTACGTGCTACGCACAGCTGTCGTTGCATTTGGCGGGATTCGGAATATTCGCTGATGCTTCGATCTGTTTACTTCGGAGCTTACGGTGCCGATCGATCGATGCTTTGCTTGTTGTTCACCCACGACACTTCTATCTGCCTTGAACTGTGCGTTGTAAGTATTGTTTTATGTTACCAAGAGGAAGATAAAATCGCAAAAAAGTAGTTAAAAAAACCTCAAAGTTCGCCATAAAGTAGTAGTAGGGGTTTGGACCAAAGCCCTTCGCCTTTAAGTTGTCAACAAACGACAGACAATCCTATACCAAACTCTGCTATCATAAATTGTTATATCAAATTGTTTTGACTATCGTAGTTATTAAAATTATTTTCGATCGATATAATCCACTTAAGATAAGATGTTGCATGTAATTGCCTTTTTATCCCATTTTCCATGATGGAGTCCAACGATAAAATTCGTGAACTTATTCTAGCCGATAATTTTAACTATAATAACGGCAGTACTAAGACTGCATTCAAAAAATATATCCAATTCAAAGAATATGTAATAATTGTTTGATTCCCGGGTATCCTACGGTGTCCTAAGATATTTCTAAGCATAAAGGACTTGGCAATGGGATTACTCATTTGACATTTTCAAAGTCCGAAAAATCATCTACAACTCGTCTCATAATCTTTGTTTTAGGTGGTAATCAGTTCATAAAATAACCTCCAATTCTTCTGACCATCGAGATGGATGACGTGATTCAATTGTCAAGGTGATAATCGACTCTTAATCGTTTATTCTGATACAAATCTACCAGAAACCTTAAAAACAAAGTGGTAAAAGTTTAACATTTTAAATATTAACACGTGCTCCAGTGATGAAGCTAAAGTAAAAATTGAATTACGTCTCAACACGTAACAATAATCCTAACCACCTGTGTAGCCCTTGCACTCAGCTCTTCATTGGCAATACGTCGTCAATAATGGAATTATTTAGTCATTTTTGCGAGGAGGGTGCAGAACTTCCCCAGTTGTTGCCGGTTCGCGACAGGTTGCTGTTCCGATTGTTTCGGGACCAGGATGTAAGGTGTAAAGAGGGTTTGGACCCCAGTGCATGCGTTCACCTAAATATCTCTAGCTAGACCCCTCTGAAAACGTGTGTGACCCCTGACCACGATTCATTGAGATAAATACACTAATATTTACACTTACCACCTCTCATTTGTTACTTATAGACTGTTTACCTATAGTTGTACTGTCTGCCGGTATTGTTATTACATTTTTATCATAGTGAAGAGACAAATATATTTATAATTAGATTATTGTCATAAAGGTTTGTTCAAGTAGTAAAGTGAAACAACATAGTAATATTATTCAAATATTTTATTTTAACAGTTTTTTTAATAGAACAATCGTGACTATGAATGAAAAAGATATTAATGAAATGTAGTTTTGTAAAGATTAATATTGTAATGATTTTTAATATTGCATAAACCAAAGTTTTACAAATTTTGCATACTATTTTATCGACTTTCATATAAGTGTTTGAATTTTGTTAATCACTACTTTTATTTATTACACCAGTGAATACAAGTGTGCATATAACCGCTTCAATTCCTTCGACGAAGACATTGTATCTGTAGTCCGCCGATCCGACCCAATCCGAATCTTTAAAATTTTGTTTGGCTTAATATTTAGATTCTCTCTCCATATTTATTTTACTGTCAGGAATCTGGAATAAAAGTGTAGGTACTAACAATTTGAACATGTAACTTGGATCTCTGCTCACATCTGTAACTTAACGCTAGTATTGAACTACATGACTCACTTACCGTGGGTTTACACTGCCGAAAACATTCACACAAATCATATTGTCATCTCAGTTTTTTCAGAGAGAACGATAGAGAGAAACCTTGTATCGCAACAAGTTTTTACGCCAGTGGAAACCCACGGTAAAACAGCAGTGTATGTTTTCAAAGTTGGGTTGAGGATTGAGTGATTTTGATAACTTTGACTTTACAATATAGACTGACATTCAATTACATAAACAGCTCTTATTGTAAGTTTATTATAGCGTTTACCCTGAGCTTTTTATAGCTTCGACGTCATGGATTCGTGTGTAGAAGACCTGCAAATCTCGTAAATTACGAATTCAGCGATTGACAATTTACTCAAATAAATTGAGTATTTGAGTAAAACTAAATGTATTTGAGGTTACTAAATCGTTTTGGCTATGTAAAACACAATAAAGCATACTTCAATAACATCAGACTTGCATTAATAGCGACGCTCACGCCATCTCATCTCCCCACGTGTGCACTTACTTTTACAACGAGCGACAAAGTTGTACCATATACCTTAGCCTTGGTAGTTAAGTTCATGACGTAACTTTTTTGTACCCTGTACCAACACGGTGTGACGTCATCGATCTCAAGTCAAAATTATTGCACATTAATAGTAGATACGGTTGTCATTGAAACATGAAGCTTGAAAGATCAATGTAGACATGTCTCAAGCCTATTTGCCCCGATCTTCTAGCTTTTTTGACGCAATTCCTGCTTCAAAATCCCAGTCGGATTAAAATTGTTGGATTAAACATCATAAGATTGTTTACAGAAATGTGTGTTTCTGAAAATAACATTCATGTCTAAAGATTCGAAACATCGCAAGACAAATCTCATAACATGTTGTGTTGTGGCTCGCGTTCCAACCGACCACAAGTGTTGGTACGAATCTTAAAATTTGTTGGTATCTCTCGCTCGTATGGTATCCTGTAAACGAATATTCACAACTAACATGTTTTAAAATCTTTATGTCATACTTGGCGTTCGCATTGATGTTTCGAAACTTGTTTAAAATTGTGCTTTACTTGTGGACAACTGTCTCAACACATTTTTAAACACAACAAGTTTTAAAGATTGTTTTCAAAACTAATTTCGAAACTTGCTTCTGGATTATATTTTGTATTTGTTTTTGTGTAATTGTTTCGGCAGTATGAACTCATGGTGAAACTGACCAGTGTAAAACTATAGTTTAAAAACTATGACGTCTTTCAACTTATTTTTGAATATTTTATACTAATACCTTTCTATTTCTGAGTATGCGACGTACCAATTATTATCATAAAAATTTTATTTTAGTACAAGCTAAGCCCCCATACAATTTCAATTAACTGACGAATTCCAGTCTAAGCTGCACCCTATTTAATATGATTGATCGTATCGATCTGATGTCAACTTACACTGGATTTTTATTATATCGTCATAGAAACTTTCATACCCTACTTTAGACCTTTAGGCGATAATAATAATAAAACAATTCGTAGTTGCCTATGTACATACAACTCTGTGCAAAGTCTAAGTCCCTAGGCGCAGTAGTTGGGCTGTGCGTTGATATATAAGTCAGTCATTCGGTCTTCTTTTATATATATAGATTATATACTTTATACTTCATACTAGTATCTACTAACTTAGTATTCAAACGGCTAGCTTGTGAACTAACCGCAATTTGTCTAAGATTCATAGCGATGAAACAAACTCGCTGGCGGCGGTCCCATTCAATCGATTGCCAGCTCCCCTGTCTATGATGACTCATACAATTTTCACGAAATCCCACAAACACTATAATAATTTTCATTCTCTTTAACATATTACTGTCTGTCCGTACACAAATATAAATGCGAATAACTTTTATTTTAAATTCATCTTGTTTTGATTTTCTTTATTCAACAAGGATTATATTTTCATCAAAAGCATAGATCAGATAAGAATCCATCGATAAAATTTCATGCAAGTGAGATATGGGGTTAGCATGTCGCTTTGAATTGCCGTTGCGTATGGATCAGCTCATATGGGAAATAGTATATGTTTAAACTTCCTACTACTCTTCATCTTTAATTGTGAATCGAAGTAAGAACTCACGAATTCACAGATAAGAAAAGGTTAAAATTTAGCAGCAGTTTTATTTTTCATATATCTTGTATTTTTTTATTTCCTACCTACGATAAAACATTACACTGTATAGTAATATTAATTATTATTTTCTATCTTTCTCGCTTAAAAAGAAAATGTCAGAAGTCTTCATTTTAAATTTCATAACAAATATATTCCATGTATAAACTTCCTTTTTAATTAGTCAGAATGATGTCTCTAACGAGAAGCATCATTGACGTCGCATTTCTGGGACGTAATTACACAACTAAGGCTGAAACTTACTCGTTCAAGCTCAATAAAAAAACTTAGTTATGCTCCATCATATCCCTTTTCAAACACCGACCGAGCATTCCGAAGTGCGAACGTGGAACGGGACCAAATCAAAAATTAAAAAAGGTTGCAACGCGTGCAAACCGCGCTCTTGCATCGCGCCGCGCCAATTTCATTGCTACAAAAGTGCGTAATATCGATTACTGGTTCCCTCGCCCTAAGCCCGTCTCTTTCCTACGACGCACGCGAAACACGCCGGACCAATAAAAGCGTAAATTTCTTCGCATTGCGAGCGCCAACCCTGTGCAATAAGCGTACGCGCCATTTTGTGTTCCCCGGGAGCGACTTAAGACCTTTCTTCATTATCTGCAGCGTCCCCCGCCGTCGTCACCATGGCGACCGATCTGTCACACGCACAGAACATAAAACGCAGCATTGATTTTTTCCCCGCTTCCTCTTTACTTTTACGCGTGTCGAGCGACTTTTTGCCTGGATTTTTATTTTTAAAAGTGCGAGTTTTGGCGCTCGCCTCGCTCGCTTTTAGACTTATTGTAATATCGGGACATGAAACAGGAGTTTTGAGGTATAAGTGCTATTATTTAAGTCATCTTTATCGCTCGCTTTTAAACGTTCCATTTTATATGAAGTATACATGTTTTTTTTTCTTAAACTTGTTATATTTGTTTCATTATAATATTTCATTTTGTTTCCTCATTGTTTTAATAATTTTCTAGGGTTAGAGGAAATTTTACAAATTATCTATATAAGTCCTCACCCCCTGTCTTTTTTAATTTTACGTGTACTATATGAAACTAAAATATATTAATTTATTTATTAATAAATAAGATTTAAGTTTATAAGTTAAGGATAAATTTGTTAAGGTAGGCTCTGTAGCCCCCAGGGTGCGGGTCTGAGGGTTGAGGTCTCAATCCCTCACAGATGTGGCGATTTCCACCCTCTCATCCGTCGTTAACTCAATTGTAGGAAAATATGTTGTCTTAAGGGAGCTAAGCAGGACGAAAATCGTCGAGCAAATAATATTTATATGAGATATTTTTGCACAACATTTTATACCAGAAGATACAGATAACACAACACAACATACAATACACCCGAATTCAAATATCGATATCAGAAAATGAACATTTCTACATCTCAAAGAAATATAAAGTAAAAAAAATAAATAATAATCTATATTATTAATAAAATATTACCGACAAATAAATTTTAAGTGTTTCTTTTACTAATAACCTATGGTAGTATTTAATAAGCTGAAAACGTCCGAATAACTATTTATCTAGGAATACATATATATATTAAGAAATACATATGAAGTGTACGTATAATAACGACTGAGCTCCCTCAAACACCTTTTGACCATGAAACATGATGACAGCTCCATGTGCTGTCCTCGTGGCACTAAACTAATTTTTGTTACTTAACCGCGTCTATGAAACCATGAAACTCTCGTGCTCGGCTGAACTAGACCTAGATTCATCGTCAATGAAAAGACTACTTCTAGACGCAGACTAAGATTTAGATAACGTAAACTTCCGTGGTTCGGACAACCAATACTAAAGAAAGTTGCCTACCTTTAATGGACAGAGGAGAGCATAGATGGGTATAAGAATATTTCCTTTTCATCGTTAACCCCCTCTCCGTTAAATCCTCTTCACCTTTCCATCATAGCCTTATTAGAAAAGGGTGGGAAGGGGAAGAGGAATTAGGTGTCCGGCACCTCGTTAGGTATTAAACGCACTAAATTATAATCAACTTTATAAAAAGTATATTCTTTATTTCAAATATTTTATTTTACACATTTAAACTAGCGTTTCAAATTTCGAACGTCACTTTTTTTTCACCTCTTCAATAAAAAGGGCGCTGTTTTGTTAATGACAGGCATCGAAGCGGTTGACGGGGACATCACTTTCACTTTATTTTTAAATATGATTTATTCAAAACATATTTTATGAATGCCTTTTAGTTGCATTTCAAATATAATAGACGTGACATCTTAGAACAATTATCAATCGAAGATGTCACACCCTGTGTCCTGAATTTCACTTTAATCAATGTAAATAGTGCATAAGAATGGGTAGACAGAGAGTTGTAACCAAGCGGGAGTTCACGCGCTGTACAACTTTGTATTCTGGTTAATCTTTAAGAGCATGAGATGAAGGGATATTGTTCGATTAAATATAAAAATCGTGTCGCAATGCGATTGCCTCAACTCTTAAGTTTGACATTGTTGATATCAATTAGATTAAATAGAAACTTGAGAGTATTGTTTGTTTAAAGATAGTGTGGAGTGAGGATGTGGAATTAACATAAATTCTTCAAGAGTAACATGAGATAGCGGCCTTGGTTTTATTTCGAAAACGTCACACAAAGTTTTTTTTTTCTGAACTTAAACTGCATTTAACGAACAGTAAAACTTCTGAATACTTAAATAACAGGGTATAAATTCATGGGCTATAGGCTTAATTGTAATTCGTTTTTAAATAGAAAAAATAGATAAAGAAATTTGACGAGGGGATGTCTAATGTTATTTTTTTATATCATAAAAAAAACTCTTGCGAAGTTTTCATATAATTATAGCGATTGGAGACTGTATGCTACATACTTACCTGATCGCACTCTTTAACAGTTATCACACGGACAGATGTGGAGATAAAAACTGTATGCGTAAAATTAGAGAGCTCAGAATTCATCGGAGTAGCCAAAGGTTGAGACGATAGTTCAACAGTGGACATATTTTGTACGTGTCCAATTCTGGAGAAGATTATGTTATATTTGTATATTGAATAAAACTTCCTGAATACATACACGTTATTTATTTCTATTTTTACATAGCATAATAATTTATATTAATATATTTAAATCTATTAATAAACCCGATTTTATTATTGCCCTATTTACTAGTTCTAAGTGTACACACAGCACTGATTTTTATATGAATACATCACACGCCGTATTTATACAAGTTATTTATGGTTTAAAACCAAGTAACATGAATATTTCTTACATCATTCAATATGACATTCATATTTGAATTAGGACTATTTTTTTCCAAAGCAGGATGATTAAAAAACAAGATTACCTCTGAACACAGATAAACATTTTTATACATAAAGGGATATAAAAAACAAATTGAAATAAGCTTTTAAGACTTCTTAATTCTAATAAATATCGAAACCCAAAAAAAAAACTAATTTATCATCAATATATTTTTATAATTAAATATTATATTGAATAATACTCAGTGAATAGGATGCTCCGCGTATATCATTACAAAATAAGGGCAAAAATTGTTTAACTACTATCAATTTAATATAAACAAAAATGTCATGTCTATTAAAAAATTGGTCCGCTGATATAAAATATTAGGATAAATGTTTTTATCCATTCGTATCTTACAGCGCCATCTAGTATTGAATAGCGAACAATAAACAAGGAAAAATTAACACTTCACAACGATTACATCACAAGTAATAAAATGTGGATGAAGGTTCAATTATTGTTTACTATTGTGCACTGACAGCAACTGGGTATCCAAAACAAATCCGTGTAGAGAGTCTGGCCGCTTGTTTCTAGTGCAACTAATCGCTTTTGAATGAATTTTTTTTTTCGCAACGCGATGTGTATCCCAGCGGTATTGTACACAAGCCATTGCACTCAGTGGACCTGTAACAGGAATTCGAAAAAATAAATAAAGAGATTTCACTAGTTTTACTACTGAACTATAGATGTCATTAAGATTCTTGTTTCTATAAGCTTCAATAGATGGCAGTATTTAAATATATGTTTTAAATGTAATTAATGTCTCAAAATATGTTTTAGTAATACTTCGTACTGTTACATGCAAGATTAATAACTTACGCGCAAATTTCAGCGCGAACCAGTTGCGTCATGTTGTCGTTGTTTAACGATAGTGTGGAGTGAGGATGTGGAATTAACATAAATTCTTCAAGAGTAACATGAGATAGCGTAGGCCTAGGTTTTATTTCGAAAACGTCGCACAAAGTTTTTTTTTCTGAACTTAAACTGCATTAATGAACACCAGTAAAACTTCTGAATACTTAAATAACAGGGTATAAATTCATGGGCTTAATTGTAATTCGTTTCTAAATAGAAAAAATAGATAAAGAAATTTGACGAAGGGATGTCTAATGTTATTTTTTTTAAATCATAAAAAAACCCCTTGCGAAGTTTTCATATAATTATAGCGATTGGAGACTGTATGCTGCATACTTACCTGATCGCACTCTTTAACAGTTTTCACACGGACAGATGTGGAGATAAAAACTGTATGCGTAAAATTAGAAAGCTCAGAATTCATCGAAGTAGCCAAAGGTTGAGACGATAGTTCAACAGTGGACATATTGTGTACGTGTCCAATTCTGGAGAAGATTATGTTATATTTGTATATTGAATAAAACTTCCTGTATAAATACACTTTATTTATTTCTATTTTTACATAGCATAATAATTTATATTAATATATTTAAATCTATTAATAAACCCGATTTTATTATTGCCCTATTTACTAGTTCTAAGTGTACACACAGCACTGATTTTTATATGAATACATCACACGCCGTATTTATACAAGTGATTTATGGTTTAAAACCAAGTATCAGGAATATTTCTTATATTATTCAATATGCAATTCATATTTGAATTATGACTATTTTTTTTCCAAAGCAGGATGTTTAAAAAACAAGATTTACTCTGAACACAGATTAACATTTTTATACATAAAGGGATATAAAAAAAATATTGAAATAAGCTTTTAAGACTTCTTAATTCTAATAAATATCGAAAACCCAAAAAACAAAAACTTATTTATCATCAATATATTTTTATAATTAAATATTATATTGAATAATACTCAGTGAATAGGATGCTCCGCGTATATCATTACAAAATAAGGGCAAACATTGTTTAACTACTATCAATTTAATCTAAGCAAAAATGTCATGTCTATTAAAAAATGGGCCGCTGATATAAAACATTGGGATAAATGTTTTTATTCATTCGTATCTTACAGCGCCATCTAGTATTGAATAGCGAACAATAAACAAGGAAAAATTAACACTTCACATCGGTTACATCACAAGTAATAAAATGTGGATAAAGGTTCAATTATTGTTTACTATTGTGCACTGACAGCAACTGGGTATCCAAAACAAATCCGTGTAGAGAGTCTGGCCGCTTGTTTCTAGTGCAACTAATCGCTTCTGAATGTATTTTTGTTCGCAACGCGATGTGTATCCCAGCGGTATTGTACACAAGCCATTGCACTCAGTGGACCTGTAACAGGAATTCGAAAAAAATAAATAAAAAGATTTAACTAGTTTTACTACTGAACCATAGATGTCATTAAATTCTTGTTTCTATAAGCTTCAATAGATGGCAGTATTTAAATATATGTCTTAAATGTAATTAATGTCTCAACACATATTTTAGTAATACTTCGTACTGTTACATGCAAGGTTAATATATCTAACTTACGCGCAAATTTCAGCGCGAACCAGTTGCGTCATGTTGTCGGCCATATTAACGACATATCGCCAGTTGCCTTTGTTGTTGAGCGCCGCTCGAGGATTGATGAATTCAGTCCTTACTCGGCACAACTCCTGCGTATTGTCCTGTGCCTGTCGCCGCGGTCGTTCAGCAGAGATATCCTCGCTGTATAAATAAATATAATTTGAAATTAATGAATGTAATTACCTACCACCCAATACCAAGAGAGGAAAGAGAGCGCGGACTGTAATACCTCACTCATCCGACGAAAGGCATAACTATAAATTTTACGTCCGAATTTGCGCTCATTCATTCACATATTCGCGCTATTGCTGGCTATATTTTTTAATTCCCAGGTTCTTTACCTGATCGCATGTTCAAACGAAGTGATTATAAAGATTACATGAAATCCCTAGGTCGATCTAGGCGCCGGTAGCAAGGGACTCCAAAACGCAAGAGAAAAGGCGCCCATGACAGGAGCTAAGGCGATTGCCTTTTGGCGTCGTTTTTTTCGCCATCTCGAATAAAAATTAAATAAACGGGCGCCGAGCAATTTAACTTCGCTCTGCCTTGATGAATGGTATAAGTAATTTAACTGAATGATATACTTTGCAAATCCCAAAGCTATTCTCAGAGCCTCTGCGCCGGTGAGCGTTCTCTTTGCTGCGGCCTCCACCAGCTCGGCGTTACGGCGACGCCTCCCGCGCCGCACGGTCGAGGTGTGCGTGGGGAACGACAAGGAGCGTTGGATGGTCACCCCGTCGGATTGTGAGGGCGCCATATACCTGCGATAGATAAACAGTCATATTAATTGAAAGGTTAGCTAATAATTGTTTCAAAACTTTTTACAATGTAACGATAAATAGTAAGAAATAAGTTGTCACATCTTGCATCACAGTTCAGTTCAGAACTGAGATAGCAATCGCCAATATCTTGTCCACTATACATATTTACAGTATTAATTACACGTGTTGAGCTTATCGCCGTCAATAAAATTAATTTGAGAACTGTTTCGGATAATTATAGCATTCATAAATATGTTGTAGAAAATGGATAAAATCACATTTTGTAATGATGTAACATATGAATTACATTTGAATTATATAACAAATTGTATCAAATTAAACTGTAGGTTATTAAGTTTGTATTAATACGTAGAAATTTGTACGTGTAATACCATACTCAATTCGAATGATGAAATATTTTGCTTAATAATATTGTCAACAGGTTTGTTCTATTTAGCGATAGATGTCGCTTTAGCGAAGTAAAGCCAGTTTTTCGAAGACATGGACAAAGGTTAGATGTTTTCGAAAAACAAAAGATTTTTTGTTTTTAATTCGATTAGAACTTTTTTTAATATTCAAAAGTAATGAGCATTCTTATTTTCTTTTATTTTTCTTTGATTAAATGTAACCCAATCTATAGTGAAACTTTAATTTAGTTCGAAAGTATTGTATTGATCCATTTTGGCATATTTAAATTAATTTTAATTTTTAATGGCTATAGATTAAAGAACTCAAAAATTAAAAATCAAAACCCATAATTATCATTGAATGAACCAATGTGCAAATACTTTAATATCAAGAAATGTTATAGGATTATTCACAATTATCAAAACAAGCCTATTATATTTTGACGACATTTTGTAGTTGACGAAATTGCACTTACTTCCACCACTCGCTAGGGTTGAACCGCGTGACACCGTCAGAGCCATCAGGCTGGCGGTACCACTCGACATCGTACCCCGGGTACAGGTTGGGCTCATTCAAGAACCCATGGCTGTAGCTCGGAGAGTTCGGAACCAGAGCGTGATGCCTCAAGCCCTTCTTAGTGTAATCGAACTGGTTCATGTGGTTTCGGTTCCAGTAGCCGCCGCCTGACAATTGGTAATCGTTGAAACCAAGCTTCGTGTAGTTGGAAGGAAGGTAAACGTTGTGGTAGGGTGATGGATCTAAAGGCGATGGAGGCTGCAATGGAGTCTTTTCTGCGAAGGTATCTGTAATAAAATGTACAAATGTAACAGAACAAAATATAATAAAACATTTTTGGTGAAAACTTTTTATTCTACAACTTGTTCGTCTTCCTTCTTTCCGCTATACTAAATGTAGGAACTGTGACGTATGACATCTTCTTGTAACAATTACGCAGACAACTGCGTAATTCTTACAAACTTTAAGGTAATTGTACACTCATACAAATGAGGCGGGAAGTGCAACAGGTGTTTATTTACAAATTTAAGCATTAAGTTTATTTACAGTTTTAATTACAAATTTAAGCATTGGTAAAGTACGCAACAAGAACATCTGTTGCGCGAATGGGTCGGCTCGATCGGTGAAATATCACGACCTCACAGAACACAAGCGTGAAGTTGAAATAATCAGAGTTTTGTCTGATGAGTGAGACGCTGGAGGCCTAGTTCTAGTCATTTCCCCCTTCCCATGCTTTTCTAACAAAGCATGGGAAGGAAACGAAATATCTTTTTTTCTGTGTAACCCTCTTCTATCCATCAAAGGTTGGCAATGAATCTGGAACTCATTATCTTGTTTCAGATGCCTAAGGTTGGCAACGGTTGTCTCTTTTAGTTTTTGCGGATGGTGTTTCATTTTCATGAAGTCATTTAACATGTCATCAGTATGGTCGATTGCCTATTTCTACAATAAAAAAGATAAACGGGTATATAATTATTGTATGACTTTGAACGTATACCAGGTGTGTATCGGCCGTGAAACTTATGAGTGTCCTTGTGGCGATGGTTGGTCGTCAGAGGGTCGTTCACCAGGGAGATCTGGTCGACGTGTGGCAGCGAGTTCGGCCCGTAGCCGTACGGGTAACTTCCTTTCTTCTTGGCATCGAACTCGTCTCGGCTCTCATCCGTCAGTAGCGTCCGGATGTCGTACTGTCCCGCTTCTATCAACTTGTGGATGACGTGCCTGAAAGTTAAATATCATATTTGTATCATCATTTACTATTATTACTATAGTAAGCAATACAGAATATTAAGCCCTCATTTATGATACTCCAGGAAGTCACTACGGATTGACTTTTATAGTATTTCTTAGAAGAAGTTTTAGCCGCCATCCTCTTCCTATCAACTCGGTTGATGGAGGATGGCGCTTTATGTAAATTTTATGCTTAGTATACTTAATATTTATTGCCATTCTTGGCATGCTGCGGTATACTTACTCTGGGTAAGGCTCGGGATGCAGGCAGTAGGTGAGGCCGGGCTGCGCGCAGGGCGGGCTGCGGCCCGGGGGCGCCGGCTCGAAGCCGCACTGCTGACCGTACGGGCAGCTGTAGCCGTCGCCGCCGCTCACCGTGCATGCTATCTGAGGATATTTAACATATTCATTTAAAATTTATTTTTTAAGAAACCCTCCATCTATATCTACTTTATCAATCTCCAAAATCTTGTAGAGCTTTAGCTCGTACGTTCAAATTTGACAGTCATCACTTAATATATAATAATAAAGCATATCGGTGATGTGTGCTAATTTTTCAATGAATTATTATTTTTTATTATTATAGATTTTAATTAGGACTTAAGAACCTAGACAGAACATACCAGAAATGTCAAAAAACTCTCGATAAATCGCAATATGCTGCGTCATCTACAAACTCAAACGATTTCGCCCCACCTATATGATTAGGTTACGTAGTCCGTTCTGGTTTCGCCTACATAAACCACCGACACCTTTCTCAATAGAGACGACCAAGTTTAATACAATTGAAACGACCGTGCAAGACCATACAATCGATCTGTACGTGAAATAAATTGAGTCACAGTAAAGGTACAGTTTCAATACAAGCGGGTAGCGGAAGAGGTTCGTATCGCTGTTCTCGAAGTCATGTGTACTGTGTGTACAACTGTATGATTATTGATATTTTAATGATTTGCTTCCGCTAATAGAGGGTTATGCTGACAAAATATGCGTTTTACAATCCAGGGAACAATACAAATCTAATGACTCACTCTACAAAGTCGGTCAAGCCGTTACAGGAGATCTCAATGGAACAAACATACATACTCATTAATACTTGCGAAAAAAAAACACAAGCAGTCATAAGGACTGCCAAAAGAAGTGAAACCTCAAAACAGATAGGAATGCGCGACAATAGATCAAAAATAAATAAAATACAATGTAGACATTTACCTATCCCTACTCGGGTGGAGAAAGTATACTTCGAATCACGCGTGGTAGGGATAAGAAAAAGATGGCGCGTAACGGAAAAATGTGACGCGTAACGAAAAAATGTTACACTAAATTTTTTTCCAACCCCGATAAAGAAGTTTCACTTCAAAAACCTTTCTTATTTTTGGGATTGAAAATGATGAAGAGGTAAATGCGTATGTATTGAATACGAAGTACTGTTTTATTACTATTTTAGAAAATAGTTAAATATTTTTAACTGTCAAAACTTTACACTAGATATTCCGATTCTCTCTTTGAACGACGATGAGTGATGTGCGATAAAGTATCTATAACGTATGAACGTCACTATGAAGGCATAGTGTCACTGTGGTGTTTCTACACTCTTGTGTGTTGTTAACACTTAATATAATAAAATAAGAGTCTATATAATACTACAATAAGTATCCAAAAGTCAATAATTGAGACGTCTTGTCTGTTTAATTTAAAAAATGCTCATATTTAAGCAGTTCTACGTCCGCCGGCACTATGACCACGCCCCGGAAGCCTTACATTCAAGTTCATTTTAACTGTAGCCCCCGGCTGACTTTTAAAAAAAAACTATTGTCAATGTCAATTGCAGCAAACGTGTATCATAAAACAAAACACGTCAACTAGAGACGCAAATAAAAGCAAGCTTATTTCAATTGAAAAGTGGATTTTTACAGGACCTATTGATTTCTTGGAATATTATATTCGTACTAATATACGAACTACTTTGTGGTACTTTGTTGTAGGTTACTGGTTAGAACGGGAATACATGACACTATTAATTTCATTTAATTGGACCTGATAACCCGGGTATACCTTTGAATTACAACCAACAGAATAACACTGGAGAACGACGCACGCACAGATCACCATCTTGGAGTAAAAGGTTCTTTAACAGTCGTTCGTCTTTAAAGGCCTTTAATGCTTCTACGTTTCGTGAGATAAGTGACGTGCGCGAAAAAAAGAAATTACTCAAAAGATATATCTCAACGCGTGGTATATCATATATCCTGTAGTGAAAAACCAGCTTTATATTTAAATGGACAGAGGGTTTTCTATTCCAAAAGTACGCAAGTGTTAGAAAGAAAGATACATTGGAAAAGCATGCACTTATGTAACTAGTGCGCACAATGGTATCGGTGAATCGTCTGCCTATCCATTATTCAAGACGTATGGATAGTTCGAGAAGCGTACAATAACCTTTACGATTAGATTTTGTTGTCGGTTCCTTTCTTCATGCAAACCCATGCGGGAAACCGTGGGAAGTGGCAACGATATGCGAGCGGCGTCAGATTAGTCGGTAAGTCGCTTTCGTTTGTGTGAGCTGCATGCTCGATGCGATGACCTTTATTGCTATCTTTCGACGCTTCCGTCCTCGGCAGCTATTGCCAAACTGCTTCTAAATCTATGCTTTACATATTACTATAGTTATGTATGCAAAGGGTATTTTATTAACAAACTATCTCACGCTGGTGTATTTGATTACTATTGCAACTTGCTCTCAGCTTCATTCGAATAAGTAATTAGACGAATAAAAAATAAAATATAGCCTACAGTCCCTGTAAAAGAGCTTTCTATTGGTGCAAGAATTTTTAAAATTGCTTCAATAGTTTTTGAGTTTATCCAGAACAAACAATCAAATCCTCTCTCTTCATAACATTAATAAAGAGACACAGATTATGATTATTTTTAACCGCACAACAAAAGTAATAACACTATTGGCTATATTTAGGACATTATTGCTCTTTAGAAAGTTATATAAAACATGAACTCTTTTACAATACCGAAGAATAAAGTTGATTGATCAACTTTAGATTTCAAAAGTACATATTACATTGAAGACCATCTAACAGGACATCAATTTGTATGTATGTGTGTGTGTGGTACGGTTGCCGCAAAGTTGACGCAATTTGATAATGAAAAGGTGATTAAGTTTACCTATTAAAACATGTGTTACTATTAATGGCAGTATAATTACATTATTTTGTGTCAAGAGAACGTACCTACTTCAGTTTTTTATAAAATTAATTGCAGTTGCGTGCTTCTTGTGTTTTATTTTCTGTTTAATTAAGACAGTATTCATTTAAGGAAATGATCATAGTCATTTGCGCAGTATGCCGCAAGGATTTATTAATTGTAGACTAGATTAATATCAAGCTGTCTTGTCGCAAGTCTTAAGTTCGACCGGACTAAGAATTTAAAACTTGTGTGTGCATATTGTGTAGGTACTAGCAATAGGCCTTTGCACGGGCAGTTTCTCCATGCAAGGTTTCATCCCCATATTTTAGACTTTTAGGGGATGGATTAAAAAAAGTTTTTAGTGCTCGACTACGCAATCGTCTTCGATCGAAACTCCGTGAAAATTTCAAGTCTCTAGGCGCAGTAGTTTTGACTGTACATTGATATAAAGGTCAGTTCCTTATTTTATGTATAGAAGATTAAATATGATTAAATACATACAGTTACCATCGAAATACTTCGTTGCCAGTTACATTAAAATATTGATAATGAAAGACAATATCCCTTTGAAATGTAAAAACCATTACCGTAACTTTTTTCACCATATGCAAGTCTATCTAAACATATAATAAAAATGTAACTGGTCTCTGTCTATACATGGAAGATATTTGAGAAAAACTATTATTGGGGCCTTCATAAACGCAATAAAACCCAAAACAATCGTTATTAGAATTTTTGTCTGTTTGTCTGTGCGTTTGTTACCGCTAATCTCAAAAACGGCTTAACCGATTTGGGTGCGGTGTTCACTAATGTATTGTGGTAAGCTTCACTTAACATTTAGTGTTTGTTTTATTATTATTTCTCAATCGCTTCATAAATAAAAAAAAAAATTATATCAATTTAACTGTGCCATACTGTGTCGACCCCACATTTAATTTTCGTTCGGGAAAAGGACAGTGAGATGATGATGAGGTTACGGTAGTATTAAGTAGGCCATTTCGTTTAAGTAAAATTGACGGGTGAAACCGCGGGGCACAGCTAGTTAAACAATATAATCTCTTGTGTAACATGTAAATACCAGTAATACGATCGCTTGTGACACCGATCTGTCTGTTACGATGCGCTATCGAGAACACTTATAATTACACAAAAATAAACCGGAACTATCAAAGGCGTTACGCTACTCTGTGAACCGCATTGTGATGTTACAGAGAGTTGCAAACTAATGAGATTATACGAAGGTGAGTAATGTTTATTCAGCTAGTGTTCGACGCACGAAATGGTTCGTTCACATAGTTTGTTTCTCAATTTATATATTTTTTATTGCGTATTTTATTATCAAGAAAATGTATACAATTTATATGAATAAAATAGTGATGTAAATCTTTTGAGATATTTATACTATCTTATATACTTATTAGAAACTGCTTTGGTCTTCATCGTCCTCGATGACCCTTGGGATTGTTCGCTAGAGACACCTGTTTAGTTTTATGTACCCAGCCAAGTGGTCATAAAGCTCCTTGTTGTTGCCTTGTCCTAGCATACAGCGCCAAAGATACGCCTCAGGATTTTTGTCTAGAACACCAGCAGCGCGTTCACATCCACTTTACTGAGAACCCAGGTTAATGATATTTTGATGATTCAAGTAAAACTTAAAAAAACTCCGACGGTGTTCATGACAATTTACACATATCAGTGATTTCTTTATCGCATACTGACGTCGGAATCGACACATAATTCTTTTAGTTTGCTATCACGTATTAAGAAAGTTAACAAAAACATAAACACGATCGTAAACACATTTACAAGCGAAACCAGAAGATAGCGTCTGTGGACCTCTCTTGAATGCTGAGCGAAGCGACCACGTGTTGTGACATGAACGGCCGAAGTAAACAAAGCGCGCGTTTCGAAAGGTTGTTTTGGTCAACATATAAAAAATATAGTAATAAGATGGAATAATAAATTTGCATGTTTTGTTTGCTTTACTATTAGCAAGCAATATTGCCTAAAACTAACGGAGGTTATGTTCTTATCATTTACTATTAATTATTATTAATAATAATTTACTCGTACTTGTAATATTGTTTTATTCAATGGACACAAACTAATTAAAGCGCGGTACTTCAGAATCCAGTTCATGAAATGCACAGCGATGGTGTCCGCGGCAACCCAAGGTCATCAACATTAGAAAAAAGATGGTGAAGTAGATCAACTGATCGCATAATTTGTAAAAAAATCGATATGTTTTCTACTGAACCAATTTTGATGAGATTTTCAGGGAATCTTCATATTAGCCCAGCGGGTGATCCTGTGAAGCTTGGTAGCGTTCGGATCAACAATTTTTTTATAGAGGTTCCAGAGAAATAGTGCTCAGATGCCGGAAGTATTATGTAACTGACAACAACTCACAGTAAGATAGTTGTATGTTTAATAATTGATATACAATACCGAGAAGCCACGAGTGGGTGTTACGTATTGTTTAATATAAACTGTAATAGTTGCGGTACAATTTAAAATAATTTTTATACAATATTTAATTACTTTGTTCTTAGAAATATTAATGATATAACGTATCATTTAGCATTGACGTATGTAGTACACGATACTTTTATGTGTAATTAAGAAATCAATGTCTACTGTAGCTTATGTTATTATTTATTACAGTTACTAGGTCGAAACCTTGTACTAAGAAAGTTCAGTTTTCTAGTTAACGTTCTGATTTTTGTTCCTATAGGCAGAGAAATTTAGTGGAAACGAGCATTTAAAGACATTACAAAATCATATAATAACTGAACAAAACTAGTGTGTTTTATATTTAACTACATTTTTGTGTCTACTAGATAAAGTAGCAAGGATAGAATCTTTACAGGTATAATTCTAAAACATCTCCTATATTAAAGCTTAACATAATTACAATTATCGTCTTATACCAAGCCGCTCTTCTAACAGGTCTGGGTGGAAATTTCATTAGTATACACAAAACATTTGTGTGTTTGTAATGATAGAGTATAGAAGTAATGAATCGATTTTAATCACTCTACTACATTGTGAATAGCTATTTATAAAAATTAATATACTCACGTCCATCGTTTCGAGGAGTATAAAGAAACTGTAGATTTTCATTTTTCAGGGTCTTGTCACATGTATCGGGGTCACATGTATCGATACTGACCACTCCTTAAAACCCTGTTTAAATTCTTTTTGAATTCATGAATGATATCTATGTATTAAATTAATTAGGTGCTTGTATATATGAGTAGAGGCTGCGATGAAATAACCTTCTAGGTTGTACAGTCGGTGTTTATAAAAAGAATTAGCTCATTACAGCGACTAATGAATTATTAACTTTAGATCTGAAACAACAGGCGCGAGCCACGCCTATACAATTAGATTCGTGACCGGACCGCGGCCGAACGAAAGCGATTGGCCGCCAAGGATACTCGCGAACAGAAGTGCCTACCTCACTTCCGACTTGGCGACACAAAATGCCTATTCACGAACCCTTCATTTAGCCTTGCTGTAATCAACAAGCGCAATCGATTGTCGCAAATGATTTATATTTAAATCACATTTAACTTTTGTTATGTAATTCGGTTTCATTTGCTATGTGGTCCGCCCCGGCTTTGCCTAGGTAGCACTAGTTATGTTAATCCAAACGCTACTAAACTTGACAAGGACACCCGCTAGGCTGATCTGAATATTTCCTGAAAATTTCATCGAAATCAGTCTGGCAGTTTCGGAGTCTATACGGAACAAACATAAGCACATCGCCTTTGATATATATAGATAGATTTATATTATTATTAACACTTTGGCTCTGTTTTATAATATGATAGATTTAAATAAGACCTTCCATAGTTGTAATACATTTTTTTATACTTATCTCAACAATAGATTGTCATTTAAGGATATAGCGAAATTTTTACAATCACGAAACTAAACAAGACGTCCTTTTAATTCAACTGGGGTAGGCAGCAATTAATATTTGAAAGTGCCAGTGTACGAATTAGCGTGTCGCGGTATTTGAGCCTCGGTTTTGAGGTGTTGAAAGTGATGTTATTGTAAGTCAACTAAATGATAAAAACTCAATGAGAAAAAATATTATCTTAAATCGAACGCTGAACTAACAGATTAGACTAACATCGCTTCAAACATTTAACACAATCAATAACACTATGCTGGCCAAGTTTATCTAGTATTATTAGATATTACTATTTCCAGGAAATAAATATTTCTTACTTATCCTTATGAATAACTAAATCGCACTGGTAACACTAGGAATATAAAATATTGACACAGAAATCTTTTGCGCATTAATGTACAGGAAGAAAAAAGTATAGTCGCAGGCAAAAGTTATAATTTTATTTATTATTTAGAGAATACTATGTCTGGAATATGGCATATGGATTTCTGATTGATTTAAGCTTTTAAGAGAGTCCAACCACAAGCCTGTCCTTTAAATGCCCATATTAGTCTTTTCCCACGATATCCTGATATGGATAATGGAACTATTTCTGGCACATCCCAAAAAATATTAGCCGTTTTACCTCTTTTACTGGCCACTAAAAGAGACATAAGTGACTAGACAAATTATTTTTATAGACACGTATTGCTCTATTAAATCCAATTTGGACAATATAATTTAGATTTAATTTTATTACTTCATAAAAAAAACATTCACGTAATACATAAATATTCGTGTAAACAAAAACATAATTAACACTCTTCTAAGTCCAATTAATAGTAAAAGACAAAATAAAAACATTTAATTTCCACGTAAAAAAAAAACAAAATCAACATGTTGTTTGTCATTGAAGCCAGTTCTATTAATAATAAATTATTTTTTATACCTCTTTTGTAAACTTTAAAAGTAAACTAGTTTCAATTCCTATTCTTCGTATTTTAATGTCTACATCGGGTCATATTTGCGCGCACCTTACAGGATATTGCATAATATGAATTAAAATTTTATAAGAGTATTGTTAAATTTAAGTATAAACAATCTTCTAAGGAGGTAACGAACCATTTTATCAGTAAGATGCACTATTACTTAGCTCCCTAAATCTAAGTAATAACAGTGGACTAGCTAAGAACAAATGGAATGAATTCAAGATTCTTGTCATTATGAAATCAACAAACATTGTAAAATATTTGTTACCATGTTATGTCCTGTGTATGTGCCAAGAGTCCCCACTAGAATGCTTTATAACCGTCTGTATATACTTCAATACGTAATCTAATAATAAGGCTTACAAATACTAATAAAAATATGTTTTTAATACTTTTACTAAGACCGGTAGTTATTGGCATAGCTTCTTTTTAAAGGTAACTAACTATGTTCTAATTAAATTTGGAGCGAAAATAATAAATCCGTGGTAATTATTTTATTAAAAACTTGTACAAGGAAAAATGTATTGTTGAAATAAGTACAGAGAAGTGTTACTCAAATCACCGGGCATGCTTATTGCATTACACATCCGACTTAAGTTAGGTAAGCCTTAAGCACTTTTGTACGCGACCGCCCAGCCTCGCTCCACTTGCATATCGTTTGGGGACAAAGACTTGGGCACGAATGTTAATTTGTACGCCGTATCCTTTCAGTTCCGTGCTCAGTCATGCACTTGCTAGAGTTCTAATACGGCTCCTAAAGTGTGAAATTATTCGTTATTTAACTGTGTTTCCACTTCTTAAAATGTAGAGTGTTATCTTAAGAGCGAATCTAATAAATATATAACTACAATGAATCACAGGTTTCCTCGTTCATGGGGGTCGCGACCTCTCTTAGTGTCCTTCTTCACTTACCCTCATCTATACCCTATCATTACTCTGCGAGGCGGAAGTCATTACGCATTGCAGTTTCAAGCGTGGCGCATATTTGGTTTAACCAGCACGTGGGGTGGCAACCTCTGGGTCACTTACCCTTAATGCTATTTTTATTTAGCTTAGTTTGGTACTTTAAACAAGTATGTTGTGTCACACAGCATGGCAGCGTTGCACAATTAGAAGATAGAATTTAACAATGACAGAGTAACAGGTTTATGCGGCTTGCTTTTTATTAATACTCAAACAATTTAAGGCTGAATAAAGTTATTTATACTTTAGGATTTCTCATCTAACTACTACAACTTATTGGGGGAATACGGCTGTAATACGGCTGCGGCTTCATCTACATAGCCTCGTTTAGCACAGCGTGTGGAAACACCCTAGCGGAGCGAGGTTAAGTAAATAAAGCTATTGGTTCTTATCAAATACATCCCTCACTACGCATCCTCGCACATCTCAGGTGGAAACGTAGTCTAACTAAGAATTATAACAGTGACGTAATTTTCATCCGATCAGTAATAAATATATCGACATTTTAATTTCTATTTCAAAGCAACATAAAAAATAAGACACGGTCACGACAAAAGTTCAACACACTCGGACACTGTCGTTAATTGTTATTTACATAACGCTTACAATTCAATGCTATAAAAAGTTTTGATAATTTCGTTTTTTGACTCTTATCAAGATGTAGCATATCCGAGACTATATTAGATATTGTGCAATACTCATACTTAATGCATTCAGTTAACGAACAAAAATAGTGGAGATAGGAAATCCAGTGTTTTAATATAATGCATAGATTCTGGAATCTATTATGCAAAGCACATGCGACGTAAGAGGGGGTCGTGTTATGAATATTACTAGAATAAGGTTTCCTCTGACTGATTGTAGAACTAGACTCCTCAGTGATACACACCTTAACAGATTCCCACTGCCAGTGAGTGCTGTGAGTGATACGTTATAATTATTTAGAGGAAGTAAATTCAAAATCAACGAATTTCAAAATAATTTCTTGCTTATAAATATTAACTAGCTTGTAAATATTAACTCAAGCTAGTTGTAAGGCTTAAAATTAATCTTATCCTAAATTCGTAATCAAAGCTTGTATTAAACTTTTACAAACAGCTGTAACGACTCGATAAATCTTTAAGTGAAGGTCGTTGTCGTGTCGTGTGCTCTAATTACGATTGTTGTCTTGTATTGTCATTAAGTCGTGTCAAGATACAAATCTAATTATGCAACTATTTATATAATGAGCTTGTATATTCTATAATGATATCGATTATCTGTCTGTCTGTACATTCGATAGTTAGTTAGAATGTGCACGAAATCCTTGTTAGCGCGGTGCATAAATTAGCAAACGAACTTCGCCATTCCATTCTAATTAGTACAGCGTTAACAATTGTGCCATTGTCATATTTGACACGGAAATGATTCTTTGTTTTATTTATTTTAATCATTACAAGCTGAGCCCCGCGGTTTCACCCGCCGTGCAATTTAATTTAACCGACAAAGGTCCAGCCTAAGTTGAACCCAATTAAAATAGATTAATCATTTAAAATTAAGGTCAACTTACATGGGATTTTAATTATTGCTTCATACAAACTATCACTTTAGATCATTATGGAATGGATTAATAAGAAAAAGCCCTTAATGCTTTCATTTATAATAACAGAAATCTCTGTGTAAAATTCAAGTCTCTAGGACCAGTAGTTTGGGCTGTGCGTTGATATGTATAGAAGATATTGAAAGATAGATGTCGTCACACAGAATTTAGCCAATTTATTGGTTTAAATGAACCTTTTTTCTGTATAAGAACTATTAAACGTTAAGTTTTGTTCATAAGTTTAAAAAATGAACTTAAAAATGTAACACGTTGATTTATGTCACAGGCTGTATACGCCCGGCATATCAGCTCGATTATGTCCAAGGTTTCATTCGGAAAAAAACCTATTAAGGAAGTGAAATATATTTTCAACAACGCAAAAAATATTTTATGCTGTTGTTACAATTCAATTAACTAAACACTAATAATTCTAAATTTGTTCTGGAAGCCGGAACAAGGTAGTGCCTGCGACTGATACATTGCTATAATAAAATAACTGGATGATTGAAATTGTTAATAAGACGGTCATAATCTAGTAATTGGACGTCTAGTTTCCGATATATATTAAATTGATATGGAGTTTTATAGAGCATGCATGTTGCTAGACCTACATAGGTTCCTATCCTATCTATCATAGGGTATAATAAACGTATTATTATTATTATTATTATCTGAACCTACTGTTACATCGACCTTAATAGATTATTTGGGAACAAAACACTTTCGTAATATTTACTTGAGAATCTTCTGGGTAGTACTAATAAAGGATAACTCATAACGCCATCACCACACTAAAGTAAGATGTCGATGACGAATCTAAACTTTTTTAAAAAATGTTTTATTGTTAAAACAATATTGATTTGGGGTTTTTTTTTTATATTCTCTGTCACACGTTACTACGGTTCTCTCTACATCATATTATGCATACCTTTTTTTTTAAATATTCTTGAGACATGGCATAATCATAAATTGATGGCGTTTCTCTAAATTCCGCAGCTTACATAAAATCATCTAAGAAGGCTGTCGCGCGGCCGTGAACTTGTCGTCACGCACGCACCACACGCACGCACGCATGACTCCATTGCCTTGTTTTTCTAATTTTGTTTTTCTTAATAAATGCAAAAACTGTGACGACTTATCGCAATCCATTGCTGATTCAAGATTAGTAACCTTTGTAGGCTTAGCACGGGTAGCAATAATTATGTTAATCCGATGGCTAATAAACCCAGGTCCCGCTAGGCCAATCTGAGCAAATATTATATTAAAAAAAACGGTTGTTGGTAGGGGACGCCCTAGGAGAACTTATATCGATCAAATTAGTGGCTTACTAAAAAAGGGCGATATAAGGAGCACCCATAACCGACGACCATGTATGCGTAGATGTATGAATGTAGAAGAAGCAAGAGAGGTGTGCCAGGATCGCGTCAAAGGAAAATCCATGATCTCTGCCTACCCCTCTGGGTTACTGGCGTGAGCGCATATTTAAAAAAAAACGCTAGTATGAAACCGCCCTAAAATCTAGTTATGTAATTTAACAACGTGTAAAACCGTGTTTTATTGCGTTTGCGAGGTCATTAATTATGCGCATATGCCTCACGGAACCGTTCGTAGGCTTATCTCTAGCTGGTTTGTCTGGAATGGTCCTTAGTGAAATTTGGAGAAATCTTTACTTTTCATTAATATTAGAAAGATTTTAATTAACTTGCCTCGCTTTGTAATTTCCGCTCGTCGATCAATCATTCGGTCTCATGTGCATAGAAATTTATTAATGTTTATAACTTTAGGTTGTAGATAGAGCAGGTGATTAGTGTTGTTTTTAATTTTATCGATATTCATAGAATATCTTAAATTGTTTATTTAAAAAAATCACATAACCATACTATAGTCAACACAGTAATACCTGGGTATTAGGCTATTCAAAATAGGCTGGTCGTACATGGAGATTTATTTAGATTACTAACTGTTTGATTCATTGGAATTAATCTAATTTTACGGACTTTTTTCATGTTTAATTCATGATTTTGTTCACGATGTTTCGAGTACTTTAAAGCGGTTGTGTTGGTTACGGGGATACTAAATATTCCACTGTAAGTTATTGTATATTGTAACTGTATTTTTAATTCGTTTATGATAAAAAAAATGATATGTCGTTTAAGACAAAAGTCGCAATAAATAAAAAAGGAAAGGATGGACTAATTTGAACTTTGAAGTTTGAAGCTGAATTACCAAAGTAATCAGCATTTGTGACATCCAAATAAAACTCTGAAATTAAATGTCTGAAACTTTCGCCAAATAAATTACGCTTAAATGCACCTCTTAAGTGTGTCGCGTCTGCCTGCGTTTAATTTGTTCGGAAGATTATTTTAAACTAGCTGTAGGCCACGGCTTCGCTCGAATTCGTCTTCTTCGCAGCAACATTTTGTAATTGTATTTCGCATATTATAATAATTTGGTATAATAGGTAAATGTCAAATATATATTATTGGTTGCCATTGCTAATGTCATTTGGAAAACAAATATATTAGTGTCTTGTCATGTGTTACCATGGCAACGTATATTAGCTTTTGTTTTTATATCCCTCAGAAATTGTTTGATTTCGTGATAAAATGTACCCCTAGGTATCCCTGGCAATGTGTGTGAAAATTTTTATAAGGATCAGTTTATTCGTTACGGGGTTAACATACAAACAAACCCACATACACATTTATAATATTAGCTGTGATTTCTTGTGAAGGTATCGAGATAATCTTTTAAATGACAGGCCGTCAAGGCGAATTATTAAATATGTTACTCAAATAGAATCATAAGATGTTACCCGGTACCCGAGTTTCACTTGACAACATCTTCATTAGTCAGGCGTTAACTCGACTTAAGCAACCGGGCCGCACTCGACCACATTACGAGTGTACTTTCACGCTAGTTTCAAGGACGACGAAGTGCTTCGAGTACACAAACGACAATTTGAAAAAGTTTATTTGCACAATAAAATCATCATTTAACGACGCGTCCCATTACATTCGTCAGAAGTTATGAAACATATGAATTGGACATACATGTAGAGAATATATAATTTCTAATATACGTACAGTAAATATTAGTTATTTCGCAATTTTTTCATCATCATATTTATTTTACATATTTTTCTGTATGGCTACATCCAGCATTGGACGACTGTTTGATAAGAGAGGTATATATTTGCAGGGTTGTAAGGTTACTAAAACAGCAGTATAATTAAAAGTAAGTAAATTTCGCAGCAGTAGTTGGTGCATGAATTGGCCTGCTTGCCCGCAAAAGTATCATGATCTCACACAATACTTGCATGATAAAGATATTTAGTCTTATGACTGAGATGCCCGAGATAAAATCTATTCAACTTCTCTCCTTATTTCTCATCTTTCCTCCATAGATACTACAACGGGCCTTTATCTCTTCTTCTTCTTCTTCTAAGTCAATGAATAGTGTTAGTCACCTAACTCAAACGATGCGTTTGCTTCTTTATCTCCTTATACCAATACGAAACAAACCTCCATATTTCAAATAATATTTACAGTAAAGGTACGAAAACCTTCAATAGTTTTTGTAATTCATTCCTTTAACAATTGGCTCTTAGTACTTTTTGAATCCACACCAATAAGCACACAGCTGCATATAAAATTATGCTTACTTTACTTGACAATAAGGGCCAATATTGTACGCCTATAATCTATTTTCATATTTTTCAATTCAAAACGAAACACCGGGAACGTGTAGTGAGTGAAGAAGAAGAAACAATTAGATGGGGCCACTAGTGTTTTAGAACGCGCTATAGAAGTTCTATGTGAATTAGGATAAGTTCGCAGATAAGTTTTGCCTCTGCGCACTTTGCTGCTAGGAGTGTTAGGCTCATTATTCTACAGGAGTTTTCTGAGCTATCCAGTAACTCCTTCCACCTTTATGGGACGACTGTTCACTCGATATCAAGGAAATACTCATTGCCGACGGCCTACTTTGTGGGACGGGCAAGTTGTACGTTTCTTGTTAGTGTTATTAGTTGCAAACTTGTATCTGTTCTGTGTACTAAATAAATCTTTGAAGTGTTCAAAGTCTGTGTCTCACTTCACACGCCACGCCCGAAGATACCCAATACAGTTCTATTTAATTGTCAGTGTTCCTAGTGCAAGAAAATGAGTTAAACATGACTGGCCTCTTTTCCCCCGACTGCACTATGTTATAACATAAATAGTATCTAATAAACGGATACACGCTGTATTATAACATCGTTTAACATTTAGAGTTAAATTAAATTAGGCTATGAGAATGCTATCAATACTTTAATGTTAACCTTTTAAGTAACAAGTAAGCGGCGGTCGCATTCGTAGACCACAGCATGCGATGTGACATCTATCATTGCTAAGTAACAGCTGTGATCTTAAATCACATGTTGCTTAAACATTTAGAAGCAGGCTACAACAAGATAGATATTTTTTTGCTTTTTTTTATAGAAGAAGCATAGACCCATAGACATTCTCAGCTGTTGGGGGCTTTACCACTGATAATTACAGTTAAATAACTGGTAGAGATAGATATAGCAGTAATCTGTGTTCATTTTTAATCGATAAATCTATATCGGAATCTCTATTGCGACTCAATTTTATCAATTAGTTTTCTTAATAATAAGCTAATCGATTTCTTCTCTGGAATGGTAGTACATTCGTGCCAATAGAAGATAAATTATATTGAGACTGGTACAACGAAATACTTCGAGACGAGTTTCAGTAGCGTGCAACTGTCATTTTACGTCGATATACTGTGAGAATACATTGATTTTAGAGTGTACTGTCGTAAACAAACAGTTTCAAGCATTGAGCATTGTGGCGTGACCTCTTTTCGCACCGCGAAAGGTCGGTGGTGACTTCTCACAACGTACTCGAATCATTAGCATTTTTGTTACACGTAATTATAAATATTTCATTTCCAAGGAAAATTATCGCCAGACAAAAAATTACATAAGTTTAAATTTAAAACAATGAGTATTCTATTGCAGTGTAGAGACAAGAAATCATTTTTATTTCTAGCGCGATATTTCAATGGAGGAAAAAAGTAGAGTCCGCGAAGTAAGAAATATTACGGATGATTATGGGCCCTTGCCCAGTGGGATGTCACTGAATATTTTACAGAACATTGGGTTACTGACATACCAATCGGTCTTGGAAGGTCACTGAACTCATTGACCAAGGGGCCCTTGGATTCGGACTAAGGGGGTTATACCCGCTGTTCATTTCATCATCATTCTTCACTGATATTTTGGCAATTTTAACGTGAATTATCATTTATTTCTTTTTAGCCAGCATTGACCAACCTTATTCTCATTTAAAGTATGTAAAATGCTGTGTACGTTTTAGTTTTTTCATTGCTAAAACCTGGTTCAAGTGGTAGCCCTCGGGACGTTCAATCATCCACCAAAATGGAGCGAAGCCCTCCCCTCCCCAAATTACATACATTCAACATGTTTATCCGAATATTTTAGGCAGCCTAATAAAAATAATGTTACAGCACCTGTAATATTAACTTTACAGTCCCTCACTTTAAGGAACAGAAAAGAAAGGAGAGTTCTTTTTGGTTATGTCATTGCCCCATACATTTGGTCACACACTTTCTGTTAGCGATTGGTGACACTATTAACTCCAGTAACTGTAAAACATGAAGGCATATTTCTGTTATTAATACGAGAGACAATAAGAAAAATATACCGTCTTGCATACGATGTTCATAATTTATGGAAAATATACGAGGCCCGGTAATGTGATTTATGGAAAATAGATAAAAAAATATACATATAAATATGTATCTTTCATGATCACATTAATGCTTTCACAGCGTGATTAATTATTTGTAATTTATTTATCTATATTTATTGCATTTAGAATGGCCGTGAGTTGTCGCCATTCCTGGAATCTTAACCAACATCGGCTAGACAGAACATGTGTAATTTATGTAAATTTGCCAGAATGCTTAAATAACTTGGTTTATCTAGATAAGCAAGAAAATTGTTTCCAAATACAACAAAAAATACTTAAGTGCATGTATTGAGAAATGCTTTTTGTATGCCAACAGTTCCCGACACTCAAAAAGTACGTCCACTTCATAATAAACCGAAGATTTTAAAGTTTAAAATTACCCGGCACACATAATTCATTATGAATTATTAATTAAAAAATTATTCCTGTAATATAAATTCAAAACACTTTCTTCGTAGAAGAAGTAGTCATAATCACTAATTTAAATTGCAAATAATATACCTAATAAATAACAATTACTACGGGCATCGAACATAATAAGGCGATCAATCTTCAGTCAATCAACAGGCGAAAGATAGGATTCAGAAACTGAATGGAATTGGATCCTCTAATAAGTGACAATATTCTACCACCGTCCAAAAAACCGGTTATGTTGTATGTCTAGGTAGTAAAAGGCCGTTGCTAGGCAACCACTATAATCCTCTGCGTTCAATCCCCCACGTCCGCGTTGTCTTGTTAGGTCAAAACGAGGCCGCTCCATCATTTCCAAATGCCATGCATCCGCTAAGTTAAAACTTTTATTCGAGTTGCATAAACTTGACTTATGTCCGAAATATGTAAATCGGTGAAGCGAAAATTGTGTGGCAATTATTGATATTTAATAAAAATGAGTTCATTGATAATCCTGAAGCATTAAATTGTATTGACGTAGTTTTTATTAATATAAAATTTGCTTTTAAATTCATTGATAAACTTAATTTTCATTCGAAACGTGTCAATTGTAAATACGAAAGTTGTTTTATTCACACTAACAAGGTGCTAATCTCTCAACAGACCTCTCAGTTTTTTAATTGAAATTGAGAACTTGATGTTGAAAAAGGGGTCTCATTTTGTGTACTCACTCACTCTCATAGTACTATCCTCAAATATAAAACCACACAAACATTACCTCGACTTGGAATCTAACTTAGGACCATTGGAGTAACATTTTATTAATAAACCCGCTAGGTAACAGGTTGTGGTGGGTCGTTTTTGGTATCAGGATAAAATCTCTAAAAGGTGGGGTACCTATTTTTGTAAATTTTGGAAAAGAAAGGGTTATTTGAGGGTATACTAACTCAAACCCCTTAAGTGCCCATTCTTCAGCTTTACAGGAGTGGGTTCAGAGATCTGAAAAATACACCGATACCCCTCATCACTGTACCTAAGCGCTGATAAGTGTCGCACCTAAAAGCTTACTTGCGAACATATTTTAAGCAATCCATGGTTCAATGGATTCCATGGGCTATGGTACATTATGTTTTCTTTTGATTCTCTTTCCTCCTCCCTTCTGGAGGAGAGAAGAAGGACAAACGAGATTATCAAATAACGTAACACAACAAAAACTAAGGCGAGCTTATTTAAACTTAAAAAAGTGACTGGACTCCATACTATTTTAGTTGTTTTATTACAAACTATGCTTACAGAACAAACATAGTGTTTGTTTAAAACATATGCTGTATGTTTAATGTTTTAAACTGTAATGAATTGAACAATGACGATTATTAAAACACAGAAAGTTGTTATGACACTTTATATGTTAATTTAAACATATATAGGACTAGACTAATCTATAATATTAATTCAAATGTGTAAGCTCCATTTGTATCCAGTTTTAACCGGTACACCAATTGACCAATTTCGTAATAGAAGCAGATTGCTTAGAGGAACAAGTATTGACATGACAATAGTTCTAAATAGTATATGAAGCTAAGTATTTTAAATAAACAAATGAGTATCTAAAACGTTAAGTGATCTGTATTTCTGTTTACAATAAAGGATAAGATGTGGGATGTTTTTTGAAGTATTAAAATAATATT
Source organism: Papilio glaucus (assembly GCA_000931545.1). NCBI lineage: Eukaryota > Metazoa > Arthropoda > Insecta > Lepidoptera > Papilionidae > Papilio > Papilio glaucus. The sequence goes on from JWHW01020213.1 coordinate 196,087, forward strand.
ACTTGTTTCATTTTGTTGTTGACAACAATTATTCCTAAAGAAGGGAAGGAAAGGAATACAAGTAACGAATGAACACATATGTATGTGTAAATTGTAAGAATATTGAATAAGTGAGAGATAACTAACTCTGTGTACTTACCTAAGTGATCATATTTATTAAGTTGTTATTTAATGCTGTGTAATTTTTGTTAGGAAATTTTAGTTACATTAAAATGTGAGCATAGGCAACGAGGTTCACGATGGTAGACGAATGGAGGATTCGAACCTTTGATCGTATGTTTCACAGTCCGTACCCTAAGCAATACGATTACGAACTCTTCAATTCTGTGTATTGCATTTAAAACTATATTGTAATTAAGGAACTAAAGAACTGAATGTACAAGCCCAGCGTATTAGTTAACTAGTTCGCAGAATTTATTCGCGTAACCGAAATACGCTCCGAATTTGAACATCGAAGGATAAAGTGTAGGCGGGCGTTAGTTACATTATCTGCGCCGGCGCAAAACGTTCAACCTCAACTCAGTTTCTCGAATTGACCTTTAATTGTTTGAAGTTATCTTTTATTAGTATCTTTGATAAAATATGAAAACATAACATATATGTTTAATGCAATTTAACACTTAACGTCAAGAATGTTATTTTTAATTATTTTTATTGTTATATAACAAAGTATATAACAATATAAATGTAATTTTCTTTTTTGACTAAAATTTATATCAACACTAGCTATTACTCGCGGCTTGACATTCAATTGTTTTTCATTTTCCACATTGGATTTTTTTGTAAGATGATTCAATGAATCGAAAATAATTCACTAAAATTTCTTCCAACCATTCCAACTAAGTTTAAGCTTGTGCTAGAGCGTTGTTCACAACAATAGTCCAATGACGGAATCCCTAACAATCGGGCTATTGACTACCGTCACTCATTAACTTCCACTATTATTAGAACAGTTAAGGAAATAAAGGTAAATGCATTCTTTCCCTTAGCGGGTAAGAAGGGCGAAAAAAGTTGTTTTTTTGTGCGCGACTACGTAATAACGATGTAATAAGAAGGTCTAAAGTCCCCTACTTTAGACCTCCCTTCATTCCATGAGGTTTGTATAGAGAAAATATTGAAAAAAAAAAGTTGACCTCAGATCTATACGATAAGTTAGGGTTCAAATTAGGCTGAAATTCGTCGGTTAAATTAAATTACATTTTTTAATTATCCTTTTATCCTAAATTAAATAATATCCATATATACTGTGATGTGTGGATTACTACAACGTATAACTTTTTGAATTACAATTACAGTGGACAGGAAAAGTAATAAATAGTTGTTGCAAGAACAAATTTAGAAGACGGAGGGAAACGTGATCGATGGCGGTGTGCTCCACTTTGACCCGCGCGTGTCAAGTGCGCGCCGTAATGGCTTGCGTAATTGGTGAAACACGACGTCTAAGCGACACCTGACATAGAGTAGCTATCGCACAGAGGGCAAGTTTTTTTGTGTACCAAAAATCAATTCTCTATTTTATATCTTCCTAGTACAACCACATTCCAAAACTATTATTTAGTTACTACCACATTCCAAAGTGTTTTTTGTTGCGTTTTCTATTGTACGATAGAAAAACATTTGTCGAACCGCATTACGAACTATAACATCAATTATGTCTATCTATGGACTCATTCATTTGAATTTTATAATCCATGATCAAGAACAGTATTGGTAGCATACGTAAAACACCTAGACTAGCGTAGAACAATAGCCATTTGTATAAATGCTTCGGCTTGGAAACGAACATTAGATTGACCGTCTTTATTGGCAAGATCTTTAAATAATAAGGATGTCAAATACATTAACACGGCACCACTTTGTCTTGCTAAGAGTTGTCTAACGTAATTATAAAGCAGAGTTTTTTTCAAGAAATTATGGGATAATATAATACGAAACTGTATGTATTTGAGCTTATTTTAATTTAGTGCTAATAAATATTCATTTGATTAGGCCTTCATTTTTGGAATTAATAAATAAACTCACCAGTAGCATCCACATATGTAACTTGGATCGTTCCATAGTCCCCGTCATTATGTCGAAGAAGGAAAATTTGTAAAGAGATTCAATCTGAAATAAGAAAATGTGAATTATAGAAAATGAACACGTTCAAAATATAATAAGTTTATAAGTACACTAGTAACTATAAATGAATAAATAATTAATAATGAATATAATAGAATTGATTAGTTTTTAATAAAAATAATGCAGCATCATTCAAAAAGCTGATATTGTGATGAGCTTGATTATAGTATCCGCAGAATTTAAATCTCTTACAATTTAAATTGTACGAAGCATTTAAGTTCAACGATTTTATTAGATCTTGTGTGCTACATATCAGAATGTTGAATTGACCTGAATTATTTCGGAGCATTTGATCAGCGGTCTGTTACAAGCTGCACTATAACTTTGCAACAATTAAGATAATTGCAGATGCGTTTGAGCCCATTGACAAAGATAGGATGGGGAGAGTGACTGAGGATATCAGACAAAACGCCGAAGTACTACAAGGTCTTGGAACTTTTCCAGCCGAGCCCACAAACAGCATGCAATGCCACTGCCGGAAGCCACACTATTATTCTAGTTGCAGATTTAAGAAAATACTCCGAAATAAAATTATTGCCACGGTAAATAATAAATGCTCATAAAAACAATGTTATTTCATTATTCTTTCCCATAGCTTTAATATGTGTATACAAATTAAAATAATAAATGCTTGTCATAGCACCGTGTAATCTCGCATTGAGGATGTACTATAGGTAACCTAAATAATAAAACCAACATCGGCGTTGTTCTCCAGTTCGCGGTAACAGTGACAGAGAAATCCCCGGTGTCATGGCCGCTCACGAGCGGATCTCTATCGCGGACCCAAAACCAAATTGACGCAGTTATCGTCGGGTATTCCTCGCCTACTAATAGTGTATTTTGCAAGTACACAAATGATTATGATGGATCAAATTTATTTACGACTCTTTCTATTATTGGTTATTTTGTTTCATTACAAGTCACGAAATATATTGCTGACGTAACAACGAATGGAATTTTTCATTATTAATCAAATAAATGGGACGTTACACTCAATTTCCTAGAAATGGTATGTCAAATTGTGAATATTTATTTCAGTTTACAATTTGCTGATAGTTTACAATCTGCCTGGTCAGATTATAAGCTGAAGAAGTTCAAAATCTTGAACTTCTTCGGTTTGTTTATTGTTAATCAAAACAATAGACAATAGATAGTGATAGAGAATAGACAACCTCGGCTGTATCCGGTTGACTTCCGTCACCAATTCTTCATTCGGATCCTAGCTCCGAGAAGGCACACCATTTCCATTTTATAAATTCACACCAATTACCATAGTAGTCTAATTCAATACTTGAGTATTTTGGTAAATAAATTACGTTTAAGTTTTATATGACTTTGACGTAATATATTTATATAATGTAATAAATACATATGTTAATAAATAAGTAGGAAAGTTTTCGATATTAATTCCAATCATAAAATACAGACAATAGGCACGAAGGCTAACAAAGTTTCCAACAAATATTTAATAAGTAAATTTGCTCGGCAAACAATAGCAATGTTTCTCACAGTTATAATTTTACATACGCCAAGCTGAGTAGGAACCAGTTAATATGTAAATCAAGTTAATAACTTACACGGGGATTTTGTTTAATGAACGACTTGAAAACCGGATATTTTTTGTTACTTGTCAATAAAAACAAAAAAAAATTATAATCTTAAAATTAATACAAAAGAAGAAACTGACTGATATAAAATCAACGCACAACCGTAACAAAGTACTGGTCCTAGAGACTTAAAATTTTGCACAGAGATTTCTGTTTACAGAGATAACGTAGGCGAGCACTAAAAAGATTTTTAGAAATTCATCCCCTATAAGGTCTAAAGTAGGAGATGAAAGTTTGTAAGAAGAAATAATTGTCCTTTAGCAGAATTATTTGAAAATTGACGAATTCAAAACAAATAATTGTGATCCTGTTTCAGATTTATTTAATATTCATCCGCTAACAGTCTAAATTCAGAAGGTGTTTTAAGATTTTTGCCCGTGCGAAGTTGGGGCGGGTCACTAGAGTACACTATTAATTATTTAGTCATACTAAATAATGATGATGAAAAAAAAGTAACAACAAAATAATTATATATTTTTCATTCAAATTAATACGTGTTTCGAATATGACATATTTTCGTAAGAGCATAATAAGTGGCTACTTAAGTTTAAGGCACTTTTTGTAAGGTTGTTGCTTGCCCTTGCAAAATTAATCAGTTCACAAGGAAATGGCACAAGATCAAAAGTCGAAATGGGAAAGGTGCGGATCGTGGCTCATTATTTAGCGGCACGAAATTTACTCGAAGCATGTCTTAAGTGCGAATACTTTAAGACATTTCCTATGTCTGCTACTCCATATATGTATATATATGTATGTACATGTGTATGTATAAGTATATGTATTACAATTAGTTTTGTTTCAACAAAAATGTACCTATATATAAAAGGCTATATGTGTATGTTCCCTTTAGACACTGGAATGTCTTATATATGTTAACTGTTTTAACAAAATTGTGTGCGAAATTATAACCACTTAACCTTTTCTGTAAAAAATATTATTAGGTACGTCGACTGAATGATAAACATGATAATCAGCAATAAAATTCGATATGCGAAATATAATAATCACCACTAAAACGTCCAAAAAGAACTTCGAAATCGTGTTTTAAATATCATGTCAGTTTAAGTTAAATGGGAACTCAAACATTAAATAATGATAAAATAATGTAACATATATAAAGACACACACAAACATATATAAACATTATGTTTTCATATTTATGTCGGTGAACGATGTTCGTATTGTGAGCAGTGGTGGCGCAGTGGTATAGGCCTCGACTTACGTACTGTAGGTCGCGAGTTCGAGCCCAGGCAGGCGCTTTACTTTGTGTAATTTATTTCATCACCAATACTCAAAAAACGGTGAAAGAAAACATCATGAGGAAACCGGTATGTTTTAGAACCACTTCGAAGACATGTGGCATCCACCAACCCGCACTGGGCTACCGTGGTGGATTACGGCCGTCCCTCTCTCGAAGAGGAGGCCTGTGTCCCTACAGTGGGGAAATTAAAATACTTAAAAAAACTGATTTATTATATACCTATATATTATTGAACAATGTTTATTACTTGAAACGAGAGTACTTCATTCCCTTTCGTCATATAAAAGACTTCAACGTGTTCAAGTAAATTTAATTATGTACAAAATCATGTCAATAAATCAATAAAAAATTTATAATGCATATAAGTTATAAGATATTTGTATAAAATAATCCTTGGCTATTATAGAAATGTATATACAAAAGTTGAATTTTTAATACTTTATTAACTTCTCTTTTATCTTAACAATTACTTATTAAAGTTATCTACAATATCATTGAAAAAGTAAAGCTAATACCATTATATAACGATGTTAAAAGTATGACTTAAGTGTAATTTTGCAGAAGACAAAAAATTTAACTAGAATAATAGGAGCGAAAGAGCCAGCGACTCACTTAAATGAGAATTGTGGTGTTACCCTTTAACAACCACACCACAAGAGTTGCGATAGGTTTCCGGTATTTAAAGACAGTCTTGGAGGTCTGAAATTTAAAAAAAAAACTAAAATGCCATGGCGACAGTTTACTTAAGACGTTCGTGTGAAGTATGAAATTATATAAAGAATACAGTAAGTATACAATATGTATGTCAATAATCGAGACTATATAAAAACGTAACTTAGAAGTTCTTTTAAGTTTTCTGCCAAATTTTAATACTAAAAATGCGTTTATATGTTTAATTACCGTGTAGTTTACATTGAGACCTTCCACATTAATTACGAAATGCCTAATGATAATAATACGAACACCTACACCGATATACCGACTTAAAAATTATAATTAATTAGCCGTTCTTTTGTTATTTACAATATTATTAGAAAGATAAGCAAAGCAATGCAGGTTCACCTAATTCTCTTCCTTCCTGCTTAAAAGCTTCCGGAGGATCTACAGGTGTGTTTGCGACTTATGAAAATAGTACCCTCGATTTCGAAGGACGCGTATCGCTTCGTATGGAATATATGGTTGGCGGCTCCACTAAACAACTTTGTGAGTCAAAAAGTTGCCCGTAAATCGATATAACATCCTAAAATTTATGTCTGACGTATCGACTCGACTGACTCACCTTATTATATTTCAAAGTCAATAAGCAAATGCAAATCTGTTAAAATGTTTACTGAACTCTGAGTTATGAGCCATAAAGTTCTTTTTTAAATTTTGTAGGTGTAATATAAAAAGCCCAATATGGTGGCATTTTACATTATTTATATTATTAAAAAGTCCACTTTATTTTATGTATAAGAAATTGAAACCAATAATAGTACACCAGAGAATTTGAACAAGCTATATAATTCTTCTTATGGTCAAAATGAAAAAGGAAGAGACGTGTGTCATGCTCAAATTTATTCCAAGGTTATGGCTAAAATATAAATTATTTTATCTACAATTTTAAATTTAATTAAATCATTAGCAACTTCAAGAAACGAAGTATTTCACACGTTTGAGTGATGGTACAAGAATAACAAAACAATTTAGACATAAATGTGTTAATATCCTAATTTGGATGTAAGCACTCACGTGTATTACTAGTAGCAGTACACAGTTATGACAAATAAAATAAAAAACGCATGTTATCGAATGTATTGGGTCTCTAATATTAGAGGATCTGTGACTACTACGTTAGAATCTGAAAAATGAAGACATCTATCGATACCGGCAGGAATACAAACCAAAAGATTTAAGGGGACTTGTTATATATTTTACTTGAAATGTCTAAACTTTTTTGCTGAGTAATAAAAAGACAAACCTCTAAAATTTTTAGAGATTTGAATAAGTAAAATAAAAACGAACAAAATGACCTACCGTCGCGAAATGCACATACACAACACACTGGTATTTCACGTTATAGAAATATTATAACTTATCGATCGTAAATGTCTAGAACGGATCTCACTAGATCGAATTTTTCGACGGCGAATTTACGCACGTGCATGTCTGCATGCGTCGTGTTCGCACGCAGTCGCTCGCAGCGCGCCGCGGGCGGGACTGTCGTACAACAGCCGACGCAAGTGTGCTAATCGCACCAACACGCTCCGCATAATCAAGTAAGAGGACATCTATAGAGCTGTAAAACATCGGATATATTGATAAACAAATTACCATATTTTGATTATTATGAGACTAAATATAACTTCTTAGATACCCAAACACGATAGAATTCAAATGAATATTTTATTAATTTAATTCTCACCGATGTATCAAACATCCTGAGTCTAAAATAGCTAATGCTCTAGCACTTCTTTATCATATAACGTACAAGCACGGTTTCGGTTGTAATTAATTTAAACGATGGTGGCCAGCCTAACCTGAACCCTATTTAATATGATTGATTATATAGATATGAAGTCAACTTACATAGAATATATATGATTTGACGTTGTCCAATAACATATTTTCATATGTCAAGAGATGTCGTTGTAGCAGCAAAAACAGTAGCTTGCCGATGTATTAACTCTTAAAATTCTAAAATTTACAAATTAATTCCGATTGGTTCTTATTATTCATTTTATTAATTATTTATTTATTATATCTCAGTATCTATACAGTCTCGCCATATTTGGTTAGAAATTATCAACCAAATTATATCTATCACACTATCAGCTCTTATTATTCTACACCTGACATAATCGAAGACCGAAGCAACCTACTTACAAGGCAAAGAAAGCAATGCCTTAGACGTATTGTCGTCCTCTATGGTGCCTTCTTCTTCCGCGTAACTCCTACTTGATCGAATTACCTGGAAAAAGAGATGTTTATTAATGCGTCAAAGCAAATGAGAGATAAATAATTAAAATTATGTAATGTATGCGAACTAAAAATTATGAAAGTATTTATGAAAAATTTCAACACTATTCCTATACAAAGTCAACGTTGAAAATTGCATATGCAACAGATAATTACATTTTCATACCCTCGAGGGTTACGCAAACGTTCTATGCTTCTGAGCATATTTCATGCACTTTTATTGACAAACAGTGTGAGGAGAAATAACTCAAGAGTAGCCTTGAAACGAGCGGCGCCTCTAGATTAATGTATTGGTAGTCTCAGACGAAATTTTGTAAATATACATATCTAATTATCATCATATTATATTTAGAAATGTAGACTTGTCGACTCTATTAATTTTGTATTAATTGCTGGGTGGATTGCGCTCGGGTCGATTCGCTTTATTGAAGCACCTTCTTTATATGCGGCATTTGTCATGTCATGTATGGCAATTATATATTTTGTAGTTTCTGTCATTTCATTAGAGATAATGATAATGTGACGATTTTATTGATGTTTTTTTTTGTAAATTATTCATTCCGCTAGTCGTCTTAAGACAATGTGCAAAGTTAATGCAGCGGCTATTTGTAAGTATCTCGCTATTACTATAAACATTTGACATAAAGAGGCCATCATTTTGAAAATTTTAATAATATAGATAAACCCTCAATGGTAACATAAGACTCAAAGCTGGACAATTATAACCCTTATTACCTCTATCAATATTAAAATAGTTGCAGCGTGGGCAGGCCTTCGACAAGATGCACCAACGACCTGGTCACGGTTGAGGTTATGCCCACTACATGAGGCAGGCGTAGCCAAATACCAACACGCGGCATTAGATGCGGTGGAGAAGCGTGCTAGGAGGTCGGTCAGGATCTGTGACCTAGCTGTGTGCCTTCAAGAGCAAAGTGAATAGGCTGTTACTAAACTAGTGCATACCATCGACCACATCAGCACTTAACATCAGATGGGATCGTAGTCAGTCAGAGATTTGTAGAATGAAGATAACTTAGGTCAATGTCAGTGCATTGACCTAAGTTATCTTACTCATTCCAGGAGGTAGAACATTCTAGACTTACCAGTGATACCAGAAAAAATAATACGGTCAACGAACTATTTATTCTCTTTTCTAGAATTTTTGTTATGTAAGAACCGATCCTTGTAGATCGTGCGTAAGATAATTACGAGTGCGTTCGGTGTTCATTGCATAACACTTGTACGTACCGGCCCAACAAACTACTAAGTGAAACAACACTTTCTAGATTTAGACACACATTTTCTTTGCTTTTCCTGTTCGCAGAGACAGGATATTGCCGACACAATCAAACAAGACTTATTGTCTTGTCAAACAGCGACGCAACTTAATATTTCAGTTGAAATTTACACACACCTATAAATAAAGGCTGTATTGAATGGTTCCAAAGGCACTTAGCTGTCTAATCAAGATATGAAACTAATATAATATACATATTGGAGATGTATATAATACGAAGTGTAGAGGGTGACAATAGCACGAAGCGTTATAAGGCAACGTTTCGACATATGGGTAGTGCTCACTTAACACCAGGTAATCGGCTTTGCCACCTTCTTCCATAAAAAAAAAAATTCTTTGCTAAACCAACCCGTACGAACTACCACTTCTCAGACTCTGACGAAACGTTGCCTTATAAATGTCCCGTTGTCAACTGAAGTTGTCGCACATTGTTCGTCAAATCCATGTCCGTGCTATTGACATCCTCTACACTTCGTGCTATTGACATCCGTTACGGACGTACTATTTACATCTCCGATATACATAACTTAAAATTGTAAGATTAATTTTCAATTTTTATTACATCATTAGGTAATGACCAGAGGGTCGTTCATAAACATTCATAACACCGGAGGAACTGCACACGCGTTGCCGGCCTTTAAGGAAGGTTTTAAAGAAACAGAGCTCAATTAAGGCTTTCTGGCTTTTCCTAAATATAAGATCTGAGATGCTCATAAACAAGCAAATCGAGCAAATTTATTTTTGTATAACTTTGTTTAGTTGTCAATGTTTAGGATTTGGAATGTCTGTATATGGTCCTGTAATATCAAATTCTTTCAAGTTTGAAACTTAACTGTATTTAAAAAAATAAACAAGGCTCCAAACCAAATTTGGTGACTCAACTCAACGCACAGTTCTGCGACGACGCAGTTTCACTCAGTTAGTTCTTCAATGACAAAAATTTGATGCTATAAAAATACTAGCTGCTTTGCGTTATCGCTGCGTTGTTGCACCGTGTAGTGTCGTCTCTCTTGCCCCTTGCGTTTTGTCGCAACGCAACGTGTGGCATCTCATACCTACTACAAAGTTTATTAACAAAGGTCGGAACTGTACAGGGGTTAAGGTATTTTAGGGTAAATTTGCTAACAAAAGAACAAACGAGCAATTGTGCTATACAAGTAAACGCTCATCCGTTAAAGCGTGGCGAATACCTGCTGTGGTGTCGCAACCAGATCATATTGTGCAAGTTGTGTTTGTCATCGAACCTAATAAACTATTCCGGCTACGCGTCTACTCTGGTTTCTTTTTATATTCTAATAAAAGTGACTATAAATGGACTTAAAATGCTTTCCCTTTTTATTCAGATTACAGACGAATACGACGCGGCAAGAATCCTAAATATGATCTTTGCAATATTCTTACACAGGATCTGTTTCCATTATACGATACGTAATTGAGGTATTAG
>JWHW01020213.1:207300-219074 GCA_000931545.1 Papilio glaucus
TCGGGTGTTTCGAATGTGTTTACACTGCCGAAAACATTCACACAAAACATATTGTCATCTCAGATTTTTCAGAGAGAAGAATAGAGAGAAAACTTGTATCGATACACGATTTTACGCCAGTGGAAACCCACTGTAAGAAAGCATTCGCTAAGGCATACTTCATAGACTTTGTCGGCAAACACTTGGTACCAAGATTGAAGAAGAGAAAGTTGGCTTTGATAGGTATAAATGTAATTATGTAAAGAGTTATTATGTTATCGGAGTTATATTTTTCTTATCTTCTTTTTAAGAAATTGTTTCTTATTGTATCCTACGTATTATTTATACTTAGGATACAATAAGAAACTTATAAGATAGGTGAATATTTTGTCGAACAAACATTTATCGTGTCGTATAAGTAAATGCAACCTAGCTTTCGCATATAACGAGATCGCGACTTGCGCAAACGACGCGTGGGAACCGACGAACGCACGTCCGTAGTCTCGTCTGTATGCAAAAACGAGCCGGCTCCGGAACTAGCTTCCGATTCTAGATACACTATCGCATTTTATAATAGTTCGTTTTGACTTCAGGTGTAACGTTGTTATGAAATCAGTTTACGTTTGATACTGCAGGTGCGCTAAATTCAAAGAGATCGGTGGCCCGCTATTCAATACAATACGTATTGCGTTTTGTGTAGCACGAATGAGTTATGACAACTTACCACCACAATGCATGTTGAACGATCCCAGATCGATAGACAATTAGTATCTATCAATTATAATGCTTGTGTGTATATAAATATGGATTCCGTACAGTAGTTGTGAGCTACTTCACGACTTGAATTGTTCGTTTTCCAACTTTAATAGTTTGTCTCATATCAAAATGGAAATTTTGTAAACAACCTTACATTTTACGCTAAAATTCTTAAATTCAAAAATATTTTCGAAAACTAAACTTTTCCTCTCATTAAGTTATGACAGATATCCACATACAATTTCACTTCAGTTTATCTCACAAAATTACATTTCCGATGAAAGTAGGTATAAAAAGTGTAATGGTCGCCACGTATGGTGACGTTTGTTCGTTTACGAAATTTCTACATAAATTTGGAACGAACTATAATTCATTCTGACATTCGCCACGAAGTCAATGATTCCGCATTAAATCCCACTTAATCCACACAAATTAACCCTTTGCGGTGCGGTTTTTCGGAAACCGCCAATTTAGCTGAATTACTTCGCAACTCTTATAGTGTGAGTCTTGAGAAAACAGTGTTATTCAAACAGTTTATCACTACGGAAGCCCACAGTACGGTTGACTTCGAGCTGTCGCTTCCGCGAAGGGTTAAATGACTTGCCAAGTAATGGAATAAATTATCTGTCTTACAATATTTCGATTAGGAAAACTTACAAGAAATTAACATTCTGTTGACGAGCTTAAGTTTTGCATAACCATGAAAACAACGACGAAAAAACTGCGAAACACTTACGATATCGGCTTTTTACGGCTCAATTTCATCAATAGTGTACCAATCGTCTGGACCATATAAACACTTTCCTAAGCCAAGTGGAAATATATTCTAAGACGTGGTTTGCGTTAATGTATGAGTCATATTGGTGAAAACATTCGGATGTTTAAAATTACAAATCACGTAAATATCATATTATGTGCTTTTGGACATTATTTTTTTATTACAAAGGTTGGTTTTGGCTCTATGGCTTGGCCCTAAAGGTTTATAAAGTTGGATACTAAGTCTTCAGCGTGTTCAATTTTTTCCGTAACCAGGCTTAACATTAACTGTGTATGGTTTTTCAGTCTAACACCAGGTGTCTCAAAGGTTTATGTATTAGGTAGCTTTCAAATATCGTTCAAGTTGCTAGAAGCGTGATTATCGACTTTTTTTTATTTTCGAAACTAACTTGACAGGAGTAAAGTGAAAAGTTGAACAGAAGCTAGGCTTAATACAATTCCCCTTGTACATTTTCTAGTTGTGTTAAGGATTCGTGATGATAGGAAGATAGTGTAATGTTTTCAACTGCAATAAGCCGAGCCTAATATGTAAATATGCGCTCACGTCCGTAACCCAGAGAGGTAGGCAGAGCCACGCCAAATGGAAAGCCATGGTGGCTTTCCACCTTTCTCGCTTCTTCTACATTCATACATCTACGCATACATACTCGTCGGTTATGGGTGCTTCTTATATCGCCCTTTTTTAAGTAAGCCACTAATCTGATCGATATAAGTTCTCCTAGGGCGTCCCCTACCAACACTGCCACTCACTTTTGCTACATAAATTTGTTATTCGTTTTTTGTTTTCGTTATTCTCTCTTCATTCATCCTTTCAACCTAATACGTACGGGTACTTTATTAAAACAAAACGTGAAGGAATCATTTATTAATTTTAATTTACAATAAAGTCACAGTACAACACAGTAGACAATAAATAATTTAAAAGTTAAACATATCTACGACTACGTACAGGTAGGAAGTGTGTTGGTTTGTTGCAAACATTGTTTGTACAATTGCTTGTTTGATAAGATTTTGATTTCGTTAAATTTATTTTATAATTTTCATATAAAATTCTGAATTGGTAACACACAAAAATGTTTGACAACAAACCGCGATATCAGATCTTTGCATTAATTGATTTATTTGTGACAAATTTACAACATCGAATTATCAATAGAGTTAAAGAACCAACGATAAAATAGATATATGAATAGCTTTGTGTGAATATGTCGCAAATTTGAGGTGTTCAGTTACTGAATTTTAATAGATCTATGTAATAAAACTCCATAACGCACCTAGGGGTGAATGCGCACAGGCGATTATCGATCGGTAATGCTTAAACTGGTAAAATATCAGCAACATTTTGGCATTGAGAATACTCGACAATGTCGCATAATTAAAACAAATTTAAATGAAAAAAAAAACTTTTTCAATAAATAAATTCATCAATATCACACTCAAATTCGCGACGTGTGAAAATGCTAGCATGATTTATTTTTTAATCTAAACACTTTATATATTTTAAGATACATAAGTTAAAATCGAAATTCCTAGTACACTTTAAACACTTGGCTATGTTAAATAATAATCTAAACATTCATATAACTATAGCTAAACATTATAAACATCAATACTATGAATACAAACACAACATTCAATTTGCGCACAAATAAGGAATAAACATTCTATGTCTAAATTTTATCAACTAAAAATTGGTAACATTTTCTTTATTATGACAGAATTGACACAAGACATTAATGATAAAGCTTATTGCAAAGAAAGGAACAAATATGTTTCAGTCGCCATTTGCAATTACCGGCGCCATTTTGAAACAGACGTATTTCAAAATGGCGCCTCTAACCCTTGCCTCTAGTAGAACATAGCCGATACACAATGCTGTTGAAATATAATTCTTGTTTATACCTTACTTATGCACTATTATAGAATAAAAAGCATTACTGTAACGTCGAATAAACTATTACGTAGTGCCTTAACTTTGTCCTGGGGCAAATAAACTTTAAATATTAAACTTAATATATACACTCATTTGGGGCATTGGAAGGTAGACATATATAATCGAAATGCAATGCGTTTTATATTTATATATTAAAAAAAGTACAGGGGATACCAACCGTTCTTCTCAAAGTGAGTCGCTGACCTAGGACAACGAGTAAAAGGAAAAAGTAGAGAACAGTACTCTTGTCTCCTTTTTTCTTTTACCCAGAATATACAAACGGAATAAAACGCTATGGACAAAAAATACTACAATAGATGGCGAGTCGTGGTTCAATTAAAAAAAATATGTCTATAAAATCTTTTTTGAGTTCAGCCCTAAAAATATTCTAGATCACCATCCTATTATTTAACATAATTTGATCTATGCACCTTTAATTTGAAACGAAATATTTTCGTACGTTGTATACAAATCGTTTCTTTTTCATACGCACACATCATATGACTGTATAAACATCGGAGGGACATGGACCGAAATGTCTACTAACAAACTATTAGATAATTTCTTATATTTCATTATTTAAATCATGAATGAGGTTTCTAGCACGTTCTACCTTTACTAACTATATATATAGAGTGTTTTCAAACGCATGTGTTGAAGTAAATCAATTTTAAATATGCTACAAAAAATCGATTATTTCCAGCAAGAATTTCAATGTACAAGAAGCCGTATAGACAATTACGACTGTACAGCATGCACCAAACTTAAATATTTATTGTATATTAAAAACAATAAAGATTGTCAATAATAGCCATGTAGAAACAAAATCAACATCAATTTATTTAATCGATATTTTGTTTCAATTCAGAATATATATCGAAACATGTTTTCAATAAAATATCGATATGACAAATAAAAAATATGTCTCTCGTTTTGTTTTTATATGACTAATATATTCGCCAGAAAACATATAACTAACATAAAATCACATATATAATCACAAAACTTAACAAAATTTTACATGAAAATGAAAAGTTATGATCATAGAACGTTGACGAATTACACATTTATATAAAACAATACACTACCGCATACTAAACACAGACCTTGCAGATATCATTTTAGAGGTCTAAAGAGAACAGTAATAGAAGCGTGATAATAAAATAAATAAATATGCGCTCACGCCCGTAACCCAGAAGGATAGGCAGAGGTAATAAAATATTATTCTTGTATAAACTTTTTGTCTTAAATCAACTGGTTTTAGGCCAATACAAACAGTGAGAGATGTTTTGAAATCTTTTTGTTTCCTATTATTATATCCATATGATGATTTGTGATTTTAATAGAATAAATAAATAAAAATAGATAATAATGAAATATTTAAATAATACTAGCTTTACTATATATTAAAACCACACTTAATAATGATTTCAAATGACGACGCCATTGTTAGAAACACTCAAAATATAGTTTACTAAATCAGTTAGAGCGAAGCGATTACATATACTAGTCCAAACTACATATACTAAATATTATAGTTTTATAAATAAAACGCATAAGTCATTACTAAATACTTATAAGACCCGTAAAAGCGTATCAACTGAAGTGAATAACATCCAGTTTATTAACTACAAACGTGATACATTTCTCTGGAGGGCGTTTAACACGGCCTTTTTAAAACTATAGCACTTCAATAAGCGTATTACCAAATTACCTCCCCCCCCACTTCCGCCGTTGGTAATAGCAAAAGGATCATTCCATTACACGCCATACAAAGGAATGTATAACATTCTTTAACATCCTGTATTTATATTTTAGTATCGTAATGATTATTTAAACTTGCCCAATATCAATTGGACAATAGGAATAAGAATTTATTAAATATTATATTAAAATTGAAAAGTACATAAACTATGTATATAAAAGGCAACGTGTTTATATATGATATATGACTCCTATAGACTCCGAAACGGCTACACCGATTTCGATGAAATTTTCAGGAAATGTTCAGATCGGCCTAGTGGATGTTCTTGTGGAGTTTATGGAAGTTTGGTACCGATCGGATCAATATAATTAGAGCCATCCGTGCAAAGCTGCGGGGGATCGCTAGTTAACGATAAAAGCGAAACATTGTGTGAAGATTGAAAATTTCTTCGGCTTTTAATTTGAGGTTATCGAGGGGATTAAAATGGAATAACAATTATTGGACCGACGTATGCTTCAATTACCTGTATTAACTAAAAACCTTTCAGTCGCAGTTAATTAATAAATCGCCTTTTAGCAGAATTCTAAGCTTAGTTAAAGTGGTTAAGAATAATATTAGTAAAAAATTTACACGTTTTGCTAATATTTCAAATAAAAAATACAGTTAATTTCGTAACCAAAATTGTTACCAAAAATACTAAATATAACTAATTGGGAAATTACATCCCAAAAATAAATTGTTTTATTTTTACCTGCATTTCATATGTATTACCACATTTTTGTGACGGCAACCCTGTATGTTTATACGATAAAAATTTGGCAACACTATACATATGAGAAATGATGATTGTCAAAGCAAGGAAAAGCTATACATATTCGAGACAATAGGAATACAATTTAAATTGTAAAATGACACAATTACAATACTTTTATGTCTATGAAGTTAGTTTCAGAAATTACTCAGTTCACACGAGTGAGCGAGACGAACGCACGGGCGAGTCACAGGTGCGACAGAGAAAGTACATATCTAACGACTCTTACGTCAGTTTTACTGCACTGTTACTTATTGCCAACTTTATACACAAAAGATTTGTGAACAGTATTTATAAGAGAAAAGAAATGTTATAATTCTATAAAAACGAAATAAATAATTATTTAGCAAACTTATACAGCAAAATAAGGGACCCTTTTCACTTTTGATAGGGACATTAGGCGAATGTGTTTGGACGTAGATCAGTTTGGACAAAGATAATAAAATAGGCAATGGCGAATCGTTTGCAAAATTTATGCGTTGATAATTTTTTTAGTTAAGACACTGAATTTGTTGTATGAAAACTTACATTTGTGAAATGACATACAAAGGAATAATGTACTAACTAATTTCAGATACTATGGTAATTTGAATATTCTGTCTCGATATTTTAAAAAACCACAGGTTAATCGAAAATTAATAATGGCCATAGTTACTATATCTATTTGTCACGTTAATATTATTTTTTAGATAACATACATACATAAAGACAAACAAACAAATGAAGAGACTAGAATAAAATGTATACGGCTAATATAATTACCGTACGATATGTTCGACTTTAGGGTCGTGATACACTTGACGGGCGCACAAAAATACTTGTTGATTGACATTATTTTTAAGGACAAATCTGACAGATGAATGGATCTTTTATATTCAACATACGAATCATCTCATAGTTGAAATTATGATATATAAATACTATATAATTTACATAACTATTTTTAGACATAGTAGACATTTCTAAAAAACGACAAAAATATATATGGTATAAATATTTGGACTGTTCTTCCGTCAAGTGTGGGTAACACATTAAATTTCGACGCCAAACAAAAAAGGTTATACAATATTTGTACCACTTAGCGCGTGCACCTAGGGCACCATGTTGAGGATGTTGCGGTGCTCGAGCGACTCCTTGAGGGCGTAGAACAGTTGCAGCTGTTGCTCAGGCTTTAGGTTGTACACCTGGAAAAAGTTCATTTAATTACAGAGCGTATGAAATGAGATTTTCGCATGAAATGGCGATGTGATGGAGGATGGGACGCCCTAGTTTAGCATTAGCGTATTCACTCTTCTAGATGTACCCGCGTCATAATAATACCTGGGACATTATTAACACACGGCTATCTAATCCCAAACTAAGCAGAGCTTGTACTATGGAAACCAGATAACTGATATACTACATATACTACTTTTATGTTTGTAAATACATACTTAAATAGATAATCGGTCGGAAAAACTGACGCTGGCACTATTTTCCAGACTGTCTTCATATTTTATAAATTACCTCAGGGTTTTTATTTAAAAAAAATCGTCAAGGAATTTCTATTGAAAAAAAAAGACTATTTAAATGAATAATGACTATTTAAAAATAATACTTGATATTTTTGAATGGATATTGAAATACAATGTACCTAACCTATTACTATTATTTGTATTTTTACACAAATATTGTTCTATCGTCGGCACGTACCCGGTATTCCATGCACCGTATCAGGATTTAAATTCATCTGCCCAATAAATAAACATATAATACGGGCCATATGTATGTTTTACCTGCTGCAACAGTTTCTGAGGCGTGGCGGTGCGTATGAAGCTGGTGATGTACACGTTGACGAAGGTGGCCATGAGGAACTGGCAGTCGAATCGGTCCATGATGCCGCCGTGTCCCGGGATCACGTCGCCGAAGTCCTGCAATAACACGTAATAAAGACAACCATGAGAAGAAGACAAATGCTTTTTTATTCCATTCATAGCGATAGAAAACTCCCCATATGATAGACCCATACCTTGATTTTAAATGCCCGTTTAAATCCAGATGCGAAGAACCCTCCGAACGGTCCGATCACCGAGCTGAAGATACTGAGCGCCAGCGAATGGATCATGAAGGGATACATGTTGATCTTGTCCCTGCCCGACTGGAACACGATAAGTAGATATTGAGAACACGTGTACCGAACAAACTAGACTCGTAGAAGTAAAACCAGTGTCATTATTTAACAGGTGGTAAAAGCCATTTTTATCATCAATACTTTGTTGTATTTTAAATACTATTTTTTATATGTCAATTAAATATTATTTAAATAGAATCTTACATAGAATTTTGATAGTGCTAGTGATATTTTAAACACTATTTATATACATTTATAACTTAAAATGTGGACTTTTGCATATTAAATTCAGTTTTTTTTTTAAATCATTTTCGAAGATGTTGGTTGGAAATGTTTGTATGAGAGATATTTAGATAGAACTTACTAGTTTCATGAGGGGTTGCAAGAAGTCCGGCGGCGTGTACTCATGCAGGCGGAACAGCAAAGAGGGTTCGCAGTCCATCGTCATGCGGCCCAGTGACTCCGAATACTCGATGGGGCACACCAGGTACGGGTATTGCGACATCAGGTACGACAACTGAAACAATGGGTAAAACAAGACGATGTATACCTAGTATAGATAATTTAGATTGTGTTCTCAGCGGTAGGGAGAAAGTGTTATTCCTTTAAAATAATCCCGTCAAACGAGCAAGGGGCGTAATGCGACCGTTGTTCTTTGGGGTTTTTATGGCTAAAATTCGATAGAAACATAACATTTAGAATGGACTTTCGCACATAGAATGTTGCATAAATGTTCTCATCAAAGTAATAACAATAATTGAATCTTGATTGATATGTTTGAGAACAGTAAACGCGCATTCAAGAGGCTCCACTTAATATCAAGTCGAATAGTACTTTATAAGATCTACTACTTACTTACTAGTACCTACTTTATAATCTGAAGTATAGCTATATAAATAAAACTAGATACTCAAGATTATATAAAAACTAATGGTATATCTTCGCCTCACCACAAGTCCAAAGATGACAGTGGATACTCCGCCGCCGATGAAGCCCTCCCAGGTCTTCTTAGGGCTGAGCTTGATGAGCGGCGTCTTGCCGAAGAAGAAGCCGAACACGTACGCCATCACGTCATTACAGATTATCATCGACACCGGCACTATGAACCAGATCAGGCCTGGAACAACATAATATTAGTATTATAGTGTTATCGATTTTTTTTTAATTGTATTGCTGCCGTGTCGATAACAAAATTGCACTTCGCAATCTTCCAACAAAATTTAGGCCGCGTTCAGAGGAAACACGTACCTGCGTCTAAATCGCTTTAAGTTTGTTGAATATAAATTAAGTCTTATTATAATTAAAATAAAGTCAACTTGAATACGTGTGCGCGGTGTGCGCGGAGCGGGCGCGTGTCATCTAAACACGCCCTTAATTTTTAAGTTCAAGAAAATTCCGTTCCAACCATTTGAATTTAACTAAATACTAAAAAGTGTTCCACGAGCCTAATAAAAAGTAGTCGAAATTAACATTAGTAAAGATTGGTATAAAACTATGGATTAAAATCAGAATTTTAAATTGTTTCGGTGGATACGCCATCTTTTCTTGCACTGCTCAGTTTCGTTTAGACCGAATTGGAGTTAAATTTGTGTGAACTCAAGGGGTCCTCAAGACATGTAATATCTGCGCGTAGTACATGGCAAATAGCTAAAAATGTTTATCACTTTTACGACCTAATAAACACGGTAAACACTAGATAGTGATTCTATAGATATCGCGAAGTGGTGTATATCGAGTTGGGCGTGCAATTAATCTAAATGAGTAAAAGCTGTGTGTAAAAGTGTATTAGCTAAAATAAAAATGCTATATTTGCAGAAGAATACAGGTCTCTGATTGTATTACAGACGTGATAACGTGCTGATTGGATGCTATAAGATCGCGTAAAATCTTGTAATGGTATTGACTTGGGTAAAGGTGTGGTAGAGCCCGCAACATTTGTTGAATGAATGGAGACAGGCGTGAAGTAGTATTCTGCGTTTCGCCTGATGAGTGAGGTGCCATCCATTTCTAATAGAGAAAGGAAAGGACGGGAAGGGCAGTGATATCTGTATAATCTGCAACTTATTAGCTTATGTCAAATGCCTATTGGGCGTGGTCACTTGAAGTCGGATGGACCGCTTGCTCTCGGTTGCCATCTTCTATTATAAAAAGGTGTCCTAAGAAACGTCTTATCCAAGACTCATTATAGCGCATCTAAGTTTCTTTAGGCCATCGAATTTATGTTCGCATAGTAAACAAAACAAAAGACCTTTTCCAGTAGTCCCGACTATCCGGGTGTATGAGAAATTGAATCATTTCTTTTTTTTTACTAACTACTTCATCCCTCTCACTTTCTCAATCAAGTAATTTTTTCTTTGTTTGATTTTATTTAAATGTTTATTCTGATTACTCCCAAAGAGTGCAGTGAACACAGAAAACAGCAAGCTGATGTGACATATAAGGAAACAAGCAGAGGTCAAGCGTATAAAACAACAGCAAACCCTAAAGTAATTTATGCTACAAAAGGGTTTGCATTAAACCTAAAAACATGTGAACTGCTTAACCCTTCTTGCGATGAAATAATAATTAACTAAATTATCACACAATGGAAACGTGTTCTTTGTCCAGACATTAGCATATTTAAAGTCCAAAGCCCGTTTAATTTTTACGAACCACTGATATAAAATAATAAAAGTGAGCCGTCATGGGACGCCTGGCAGATGTGAAACATCGTGTGTGTACAAGTAATATGCATAAAATATAATATTATTACAGGAATTAAATATAGCCTAATGAAAAAATGAAGTATTACGAATTTCTTACAGAAAATGGTAACTTTATTTTTTCCATATTAATTCGTCGCCACACCGTACACTCTACAACACATAAATATATATGTATACCTTAGTATAGCGTGGCGACCCGTCGCCACGCCAACAATTCGGTTTACAAGTGAGCCTATAGATAGATGTTTCAGATCAATAAAGAAACACTTAACAAAACGTAATATTTTTATTATGGACTCAACATTTGGAACATCGAACAAAATTCCAACCAATCCCTTATCGATGCCCGATAAAAAAACACTTGAGAGGATTTAGGCACGACGAAAAAACAGGTTTTTATAGACGTAGACGGTTTCGAGTAAAACGACGCCTCTTCAGCTCAATTGGGCAGAAGAAGATAGCAATATATCTGCCATATTCATAGCCCTTTCGTCATATCTAAAGCGTATGTATTTGGGAATTATTTTCTATATAAAAATACAAATTTAATATTCTATTGGAGTCTTATGGCATCACGAGCTAAACACGCTATGCTACAATAATACATTACTGCTTTTGATTTTATTCTGCCCCGGCGAGTAAAACTTTGAACGTTCTAAAAATAATACATTGTTTACCGGACAGCGCGCGCGGGCAACAAGCAATCAGCTCGCTGGCTGCTCTACATTTTCAAACCCACCTACCGGCTGTGCGAAGTACTACGACATAATGGCCATACGGCAACGCCCTATAAAGCGAATTAAAAAAATAACAAGAATTACTACTTATTTCATACCATGTGAAATATATTTTAGGTAAACACGGTAACGTCTAGTCTACATCTGACCTTATTCTATCATACACGGATAATTTAAGAATTGACTAGAACCGACAACAAAACTAGAAATGTTTCCTTATTTCTATTCAATAGAAATGACGTAACTATTAAATGCAATAAA
>JWHW01020213.1:226961-240009 GCA_000931545.1 Papilio glaucus
TTTTTTTTTGTAGGTGGCAACAGTACGTTGTCTAAATACATAAAAATACTACTGTCGTATATCCTATCGCCTTCTGCGACAACAAGAAAAAAGAAGCTTAACGGTTTTTTTTTCTGTGACCTAAAGCACACTTATTTTTAACAATATTACATAAATGAACGAACATATTGGGAGGTGGTCTGTGTTATGAATTAGATTTAAATAGTGCTCTTGATGGAATTAATAAACAATATACAGGATAATAATTTAAAGTACTTCCAGATAATTTTAGGCAAAGAAAAACTTGTATGATACATTGCTTATAAATAATACGAAAATATACCGCGAGCGTGAGTCAAACATTCTTCGCCACTCACGAAGCGTAATCAAATTTGTAATCCGCCTGAGTAATATGGTCGTAAAATATCAAATATACATTCATATTTACATATTTACTTTTTTAAGCAACAAAATCTGTATTTTTTACATCAACGGAAATCTGTACGAAATAATCCGAGGTGCAAAGATCAACTTATCACGGATTAAAGTTACTGAGACGAGTAGAGAATTAAATTTATTTTAATAATAAGAATAAGCTTTTTATATACGGTTTCTACCGAGGTTACAGTTCCAAACGTAGCTAAACTAATACGAAAAATTTAAACCGAAATTTGAAATTGATACAAAAAAAGTTTTTCGATATCAATATAGTAGTATAAAGGCAATATTAAAAAATATACCAATGAATAAATTCCGGCAGGAAGTAACACGCATCTCTGGTATTATCTCAACAAAATGACATTTGTTGTAACGGCTAATGATATGTTGGAAATGAGGTTCTTTTCGAATTTGATATATGATAAAAGATGTTTATGATATTGGACAGTGCTTAAGGCTTAAGTACTGAGCCTGAGGATTCCCTCTTACATTGAAATAGTAGACATTTGAACGAAGAAAGCTCGTTTATTGGGGTTCAGTTAAAAATTAAGTAATAAAAGCTATGGAACTACCAAACTCCAATACAAATCATAGTACGGATACCAGAATTGAGACAACTTAAGGAATTTACATCCTAAAAAAGTACTCTTTCCATAAACTCTTACTCGGTAACCAAAGCTCACAACATTCAAACAGTTCATAACAATTTACATCATAACAATTTACTTAACAACCAACCGTACTATAATTATTCGTTCAAGGTTCAGCCATGAAAATAAGTTTATAAGTGCCAATTAAAGAGAAAACGACAATCGCAATAGTGTTTCTTTTCAAATACTCATAAAAAAATGTTGCATTATATTACTGCTTGTATTTTGGTTAAACAGACTGGTAAGCTAGCTAGGTTGAGTAATCATTGTCACTTGATTGCAGATACATGAGTTTCAAGTGTATGACTGCAGATAAGACAGGATACCTAGTCGGGATGTTAAATGCTCTATTTTGTAGAGACCACAACCCAATCCAATGCAATACATACTAAAGTAGATCAAAATGAATTTGTAAAACAGCATTGTTGTTAATAAGGCTATTAAGAAAAATAAAAAATAAATAATTCAGTTACATACCGTTCTGTTGATCACCACTCCAAAGTAGTCAATGAGGTTCTCTCCGTAGAAGAAGTAGTTGGAAGTGAGCAGGAAGTACCAGGAGAGAGAACGGAACCAAGGCAAACCATGAACACGATACACAGCATAGCCAATGTTGATAATCTCCTCAAAACATTTCACTTGCACACACAGGACCTAAAGGAATAAAGAAACTTTAGATTATTTACCTAATCTCTGTAACATTTCGACGGTCCCTACGTACACTGTCGAAACTGAAAACGGCTACTTTATATTGTCCACATTATATATAATGTGAACAATATAAAGTAGCCGTTTTCAGTTTCGATAGTGTATTTAGGGACCGTCGAAGTACACTATCGAAACTGAAAACGGCTACTTTATATTGTCCACATTACATATAATGTGAACAATATAAAGTTGCCGTTTTCAGTTTCGATAGTGTACTTAGGGACCGTCGATTTATTCCTCATCTAAGTGACTCAAGAAACCTTGATCAGAATGTCAGTTTATCTTGTAGGAGAACTATCTATGTTTTTATACATACAACCATAGTTATTGACATTTAATAAAAAAAAAATTCTTAGTAACTTAAATAAGATCAAGAGTGAGCCTATTACTATAAAGTATAACTTAGTAAAAAAAAAACTTTTAATCTGATTTTTAAAACATCTTCAGCTCAGCAATTATATAACTTAGTTCTGTACTAATTGTAGATAATAGATGCAATTAATGGATTTTACATGACTGGCATTATTGGTTTTGTTTATTTACTAAAAATAAACAAAAAATTAAACATGTCATATTTAGTGTACAAATACGAAACTCAAGGTGCTTGGTTAGATATTGACTATAGTTGGGAAATAAAGTAAAAGTTATAAGATAAATGAATACTTACAGTTATCATGAGGGCCAGTGGTCCTCCATAAATGAGTAAACAAAATGCTCCAATCATTAACCAGGTGAAGATGCCACGGATCACCCAGTTTCTCCATCTAGATCAAATTCAATTTGCTTTAAAAACAGATGTATCAGAAATAAAATAATAACTAATGTGATTGCATTGTCTATAAAGCATTTAAACATATTTACTAAGTTTTATTTTTGTTTTTTATTGACCAGTGAAACAGAAATTAGATAAATGAAGCATGCTCATCAAAATTACTTATACTATTTCTTTTATTGCTCTTATTAACAAGTGACACATGTAGTAGATTTTTTTTTGGGATACGAAATATAACATTAAATATTATCAAAAATATAAAACACAATAAAGTTTCATTCTAGTTTGAATTTCATTTTAAATTTTACACAATGTTATAAAAAAATTACAGTTATTATATTATACCAAAAATCTGTTAACAAACTTTATTTAATATTGATTTATTATAAAATAAAGTTCATGATCTAAATAATTGTAAATAAATGCCAAAAAGTTTAAAATATTTTAAGGAAAAATAATTCAATTATGTATATATGTCATTACTGAGGATATAAGTAGTATGAAGTTGTCTAATAACTTCGATTTTCGTATACATTAAATTAAATATTATCAAAAACTTACCGGGAAGATAATCCAGAAAGAGCTGAATCCAATATTTCAGGCGTTTTGTCTGTACCCTGAGGCAGAGTTTTCGCAAGTTCGTCCACATATTTTTCCTCTAAAACCTTTTCTTCTTCCGAATCCACCTAGAATTAATGTTATAATAATTACAAGATTATACAGAATTATTTTATACGGGAACTGGTTTTCAAATAACATGAAATAATTACATCTACATGATCCGATTCACCGGCGGTTTCCACTTTGTCATTCCCATCACCTTCACCGCGCCGATGCCTTAATTCGCTCATGGTCTTTGAAAACTAGATATCAGAAAACTGCAAGACTCGAACAAATTTTACGACACTGATAATATTTTAAGCCATTTATGAACAGAACCACCGTCTTATGTTTTCCTTTTACAGCTAATTGTCAAACGAAAAATCAATAGTACGCTTTTTTATACCCGTGTTGCTATTATTACAAATGAACTCTCTCAGACTTACATGTTTTTGATTTTTATAAAAAAATATTTTTAACATCTGCTGAATTATTTGTTAAATTATGAAAAAGAAAACCATAGAATTATTTTTAAGATAACTTAAAATTAACAGAGATCATACTGTGACGGAACGAGATGCCGTCTGACTCTGTCTGTAGTCAATTTAAAAAGAATATTTGTAAAATGTAAATAAACATGGCGTGTGAATCTGATGATTTTGAGACAAATATTCAAAATGTAAGTAATCAATGAACGTGAGAGTGTATGGAACTTATTAAAATATGTACTTATTAAACATTTACTTTTCAGTTGAGAACCATTGTACGAAAATCTTTCGCGCGTATATATGCTAGTTTAAAAGCCAGGGAACTGAAGACACTGCGGCAACTTGATGCTATCCGTAAACAATGTCAAGATGACAAAGACTTAAAAAGGAATTGTGTTCAGGATATCGAGATAAAATTTGACAATGAATCCGTGCTTTTAGAAAATATAAGTAACTTTGGTATTATTGATTTTCAGAAGCTTAATTTTGATAGTTCTACATTTACACTGGAGGATTACGTTAGTCCTAATGACGATCACATGTATTTATACAAAACTATTGAAGACGTGACAAAAGAAGAGGATATTGGAGACTTAGAAGCAATAGAAGAGGCTGCTTTGAATGAAGTAATATCTACGGAGAATTGTGTGTGTTTTGTAACAGTTCAAACAGAGGATGTATCAAAGAAGTTTAGAAATTTGGACACTGATAAATTGCCCACAAATGTCAACATTGAAGAAAATAATCAGGCGTGTGAAAATAACGAGAACGATAGTCACGATATAGTTGAAGATGATAAAAGTGAGTCAGATTCGGAAGTTAAGAAAATAAATCCTACGGATGACTGGTTAAATTCTATTAAAAATCAGACGGAAACAGAGCCAACACAAGTCACTGATGTTATGGAACACAGCACCATAACATGTTCTTAATACATACTAGTATAAAATAAGGTAATTTTACATGCTTTTAGTTACTTAAGATAGTTGAAGTAAATTTTATATTTTTCAAAAAGGTGTGTTTCACTCCTGGGGCTTGATATGTTTCCCTTGTATGTAAGGCAGTTGCTTTCTTTTAAACTCAATCTATATTATATATCCATTTCATGGTAAGAAAGGCATTTATTGGGGGTTTTGTACTTACAAATATATTAAGCACATAATTTTTTTAACTCCTCTGCATTATATCTTGCTTAATTTTTTATGGAAAAAATTGGCAAACAAGCAAGTGGGTCTGTCCATACCCTAGCCCATCTAATCGTCTTCCCCTGCCTATCCTTTTTTATTAAAAAAAGGGATAAGAAGGGGAAGCAGCACCTCACTCATCAGACGAAACGTAGAATACTTCTAATTCATGCCTGTTTTCTGTGAGGTTGTGGTATTTCACTGGTCGAGCTGGCTCATTGGTGCAACAGATGTTGCAGGCTGTACCACTGTTAAATTTTTTCTTGATAAATACCACTTTTGCTTAACTTATAGTAATTGGCAACTAATAGGATATTTTGATGGATGGGCAGCAATATCATATCTTCAATACATTGTGTAGTACATTACCAGCATTGGTAGCAGCTTATCAGTATATTTTTGGAAAGATTAGTTCATATATTTAATTCCATGTCTATTGATTTTTATTGTGACAGTGGCAAATTTTAAAAAATTCAGAATCAATTTACTTACTTTGTTAACTACTAACTTATGTTCACCATTGCAAATACACTTAGCTTCTTGTAGGAGACAAATGACAGAACTTCAATGCAGGGGGCATTCTACTTCTGATCCTTGCCTACATCCAAACTCACTACCTTTTTTTTTCACATGTACGTGGGGAAATGCCTTACGCATACTTACCTCTCTGTGTTATGTCGGACTTGCACCAACTAAAACCCCACGGCGGCCGCCAACAGCGATGACGGAGGTCACGGGATCTCCATTCGGAACGCAACCGCGACCCCTCAACTGCTTTACTATGTAGAAAAACCAGTCCGTCTCGAGGATATATATGAACACTTGCTACCTACTTTCACCTACTAACTACTTACACCACTCACTTATGACTACTGCTCACCACCACTCCCTCACTGAACATTACCTACCAAGCTTTGATTAAGAATAACTATGAAATAAAAATAATTAAACAATTTAATCTAATAATTAAATTAAATCCTTTATGCCCAGCATGTATGGGGTAGGTTGACTTTCACTCGCAGGCCCTATATGGTTAAGATGGACATGTTTTTTTTAATTTGGTAGTTGTGAAACAAATAATATATTTTTTTTAGTTTAAAACAAAACTATAAAAATTCTTTTTAAATTATACTACAGCATCATTGGGCAGCATTGTTTTATATACAACATATTATAAAAGAGTACCAATTTGAATTTTTTTTTATGGGAGAAGGTGGCAAATGAGCATGTGGGTCACCTGTTGTTGAGTGACCATTACTTATAGACATCCGCAACCAGCAAATGGGTTGCCGATGCATTGCTTGCCTATAATGGACAAACAAAAGACAAGAAAAAGGATACTTCTCATCCTCTCCTTATCATCATCCTTACCTTATTAGTAAAGAATAGGAAGGGGAAGAGGAGTAGAATTAGGCCTCTGGCACCTAGCTCATCAGACGAAACACAAAATACTTTTATTTCACTGAGGTTGTGGTATTACATTGGCCAAGCCCAGCCCCTTCATGTAACATATGTTGTGGGCTCTACCACTGTTACTAGTGTATTGATTAATCACATCTTCAAGATATATCAGATATGCAACTTAATCAGTTCTTTTATTTTGAATATGTAGTTAACAAATGTTATACATTACATCTGTACGGTTACTGGCCCCAGGGTTCAAACTCTAATTTACTTTTATTCAGCAAATATGTATTTAGTGCTGGATTTTTAATGTAGATCTGCTGAATAACTGAAATATTTGAGGATATGTACACCGATGAAGTAAAAAATAATTATAACATTAAAGACAAAAAATAATTTTACTAGGGTATATTCAAAATAAAACGAGAATTAAAGCATCAACTTCTATTGTTAATACATTTTTACAAATGGCGATACTGAACACTTAATACTAATATGCATTGACTTCCGATTATAATTCCTAATGAATAAATATTACCCTTTATTATCTCCGCACTTTGAGTGCAGCAAACAAATTACAATAATTGATACCAATACCAATGCCAGATTCGCTCATCACATCTGTTAAATTACAGTTTTATTTATGGCACTTATACATGACAAACATTTTACATACCATCCTTAAAAGTTACTGTCGATGGATGGACTCTGTTTATAATGGAAAAGGTATTCTAGTTTGTACTCAACTTTTTCACTGGAAATGTTGTAATGGCACAAAAAGGGTGCTGGTGCTGGGGAAACAAGATCATTATAGAAGGGAATTAATGTTATAGATATTAGAAAGATATTAAAAGCAGATACAATGGAAGGTAAGGGTGCAGTTACATCTACAAATACTGTATATAAATAGGCACTAAATTGGAAGGTTACATTTTAGGCCACCATTGTTTTCATTGAAATACAATTTTTATTGTCGCATTACATTCAGAGTGAGCTACAAACTATCAATGATATAGATTAAAGTATACATGAATACTGAGTTATATAATTTCTAAAATGATATTTTCGATGATAAGTTAGTAAGACTAAATAATTCCATTAGAAGGATACAATAGCTATCAAAGGATAATTCCGTAAGTTGAGAGTACAAAATCCCAAATGAATACAAGTTACATATAGTTTATCTAATAATGAAGTCGTTACGAGCAACTTAAGCTAGCTTACTTTATGTTATTACTAATATTGTACATTTTGAACAAAATTAACATAAATGTCAGACACTATACAAGGCCAAAATCTGTGCATACTGCTGCTACGTCACGATTATTCTGTTTTTCAGAATTGTTAGTGGCCATATTTAATTCCACAAGCGTATCCACGCTGTTTATACTGACACCTTTTAATATTTTTTGTGCAGCTAAACTGGTAAAATTAAAGCTCAAGTCGCTCAAACTGGGGAAATTGTATATATCCTGGTTTTCTTTCTTCACATCCTGACTCAGGCTGTACCTTTTTTGTCTGTTTTCCAAGCAGTTAATTTTTTCCGTAGATGGGTTGATATCTTTCAGTGGTTCTTGGTTCTTCAGTGCAAGATTAGGTTCTGATCCTAATACCGTTGGCTTCTGTTCGATACCTTTCGTTAACAAATTAGCTATCGACTCGGTGCTCATTCTGTTATTTACGCTCGGCAGGCCGTTTAACATTTGTAAAGCAGCAGCCTTCTTTAACAAGTCGACGCTTTTTAGTTCGCTATTCGAATTTATATTCGTTTGTAGTCCACTGTTAGCCGATGACAAAGAGTTCTTCTGATATCTAAGGCTACCTAAAGATCCAATAATATTATCGTAGCTTTTAGTGGGAGTCGATGGGTTACTGTTCGTTGTACCATCTATGTTATGAATGTTATTGTGTATTGCAGGGGACGCGGGATTAGATGCGGCTTCGTTAGTGTTGTTAAGCTGATTTTTGTATACGAAACTATTATTGTTCGTCGCGCCTATTTGTAAAGATAGCTTTCGATTATTGTTCATACCGGTGTCGTTAATGGAATTCTTAATAAATTTATTTTCTTGTACTTTCACCGGCTCGGGCTCTTGAAACATTTGCTTGTTTTTTTCAACGCACACGTCGAAGGACGTCTCGGTTGGGTTTTTTGGCTGTTGACTCGATCCGTTCTGCGAAACTGATACAACTCGCGTATCGTCGTTGAAAATGTAAATGTTACTGCCGTTGCTAGTCTCTGTGACCTTTCCATTTTCGAATGTAATGACGGATCTCACTGGGGAATTTTGTACATAAACTTTGGTGTTGGTTCCACCGTTTTGTGATATAGTATTGGTCGTCACTTTTAATGTGATCGAATTATTGGAATTTGAGCTAGCCAACACCGATGTGGCGGGGTTTTCAAGTTTTGATCCGAGTGTTTTATTATGCAATGGTGTGGCCTTCTTGGGTGTATTTGGGCCGTTTTTTGGTGAGGTATTTCCGTTTTTTACTGTCTCGCCTCCAACTATAGGAGGTTTAGTCCTATATTTGTGCAGGCTTTTTGGGGAGCTTTGCAAACTTTGGACTTTGACGAGGGATTGTGCTCTGCTTAACCCGGTCGTTCCATTGCTATGACTAGGTGAAGGCTTTAATGTACGGTCTGAAATGTGTGACTCTAAGCTCGAATGACCGCTGCTGCTCGTGTGGTAGTTTCTCTTTATTGGGGAGTTATCGCTAATTTTGTCTTTACGCGGGGTCCGATGGGTGTTGCTTTCTAAGCTCGACGGGCCGCTGGTAGACGTAACGTTATCAGAATAATCTACTCGTCTAAGACTCCCGCTAGGGCTGTCCCGCAGCTTGTCACTTCTTTGGGGGGATCCGAAGTGATCTAAGATTGTTTTATTGGTGGAACTTCTGCTTAATGTCGATCGTGGTAGACTTCCCGAACTGGGGCTGGAGTGTCTGACCGGGGAGTGGTCGTAGTGCACGGAAACGGCCAGACCCGATTCGGTTGAAAGATGCCTCTTGTGTCGACGTGGCAGTGTGGATGAACGGTTACTTATTTCTGATCCATCGTAGTAAGATGACACGTACGATGTTTGGCTCTGCAGGGACTCCTGAAATAAAATAAAAAGGCACATTTTTATTCTATTCTTAACTTTACATGTAGAAAGTGCCGGACTGGCTGGCACTTTTTCATATTTGGAATCTGGTAATACACATATAAACGGTTAGACGCAAGAACTTAACTCTTATTTAAAACAATTTAACGAATGATGTTTTCTTATTCCATTTGGAACTTGGATTTTGTTGGGAATGGGTAATTTCTACACATTCTCTAACCACCTTTGCCTTTACACACCCTTGGTGGACACGCAACCACGGTGGGTGGAACTGTAAGCTGCGTATTCCTGTTATTTCACTTCCTCTGTAGCAATACTAGTTACCCCGTATTGCCGAGCGGCTGGTAAATGGGCTTAATATAAATAAGTCCACACACCTTGGAGTTGGTCTGCGTAGCGACGCAGTGCAGGTGCACGGCCTTGGAGTTGAACCAGTCGGCGGGCGGGAACTGCGCAGAGAACGTGCTCATCGCGCGCGCCGCCTTGCTGCGGCCGCTTCGTCTGAATAAGCGGGACAGCAACGACGCTTTCTCTGCAATACACAATAATATAAGGGGTTATTTAAAACTTCTAATAGTCTCAGTACTTATAATCAGTTTATACATAAATCCTACTATTGTATTTAAACGGTATCAGAGAAATAGGTATGTATTCGTAACACCGTGTTCATACTGCCGAATACATTCATATAAAATCTATCTAAATAATAATATTTAAACAACCTTATTTTTAAGTATTTATATAAAAGATAAGCCAGACATAAGTAGTAACTTAGCTCTGGTCTGCTTTAATACGGAAGACTAATGCTTATCTTTAGTCGCCTTTTACAACATCCAAAAGACATTAGTTAAAATTATAAATTTTAACCGTGCAATCAACATTAATTTGTCATATTATGACCGCAATAAACGAGTAAAGAAACTTACTTGGCGACGCAGATTCAACGCTCGGCGGGTAGTCGGTGGAAGAGGAACTGTCAGTTGTGTTGACGTTCTTGTGGTGGAGGCTCCGCGTGGACGCGCAGCGCTGTAGGTACTTGCTGGAGGAGCCAAATATCCGTAGAGAGTGGCGTCGATCCAGCGACCGAGGCGCTGGGAACGAAGCGCTCCGTCGCTTGTTCGGACGACCGTATAAGACTTTGTCGTTTGGGTTGCCTGTAATGAAAAAAAAAATGTATTTGCAGCGGAGTTAACGGGCAAAAATTTTAGTTCGCACAAAGATATGAAAACTCAGTTACAGCAAGGTATGGTAGTTACTCTTGTAGATTATATGTACGTATACGTACGTATGTACTATTATCAGAAACCTTGCCGTAACTGAATTGTCATATCTTTGTCCGAACTAATATTTTATATCACCAATAAATCGTACACAGATATCTCGCCTATGGCATATTATTCTCATGAAAAAAAAATTGGATAGACGCAACCCTGGGTCTATCCACAAGTTAACTCGTCTCCGTTTTTGGTGACCTGACACTGATTCATGATTGATCGAAAGATTTTTTGTCCTTCGAATCATTCATAATTTAAGTTTTTCCGTCCTAGGATTAAGCTTGATAAAAAACCTGTTTAAAACACCAAATTGTTTAAATTTTTAAATTAAAAAAAAAATGAATATTAGGATAGGTTTGAGTAAAAACTAGTATAGATGAAATATGCACAGTAATAAAGGCACAATAACAGAAACATCGTCATAATTTCCAAATGTTATAATCATGTCCCGTTAGATGTGGCTTTAATGTCGTTAAAAAGGTAAATATATGGCTGAGATCTGTAATAACGCATCAAGGAATTAATTTACGGTGAAGCAATAACGGAGATGTTACTTTGTCGTTAATATCGCGAAAGTAATCTTGATTTGTGTTAAGAATCACATCTACAATTATTAGAGTTAAATTGTAACATTTTATAGCACTAATAACTTTACGTGTTAATTTCTATCCCGTACATATTTACCACGGTTTCATGCCGAGATATACGATTATGATATTTTAATTTAATATGATGCTTCCCATCGTCTGTTTAATCTATATTTGACTTTAATGTTTGCTATATTTAGTGACTTCTTAATTCCTTTCACATCTAATCATAAATCAATACTTTCTTTGTATCGTTTCGATTTGTCAACAGTCGAATGAGCTGTCGCTAAGATCAAGATTAATGCAAAAATACTTTAAACGGAGTAACACTACAAAAACCGTCTTCAACTCGCGAGAATCCTGAATTACTCTGGAACCAATTATCGGATCCGATAAAATTTAAATGGGACCAATCTGGAAACAAAACTCGATTACAAAAAGATTTTTCAAATTCGATTCATAAATGTCGGAAGTTCTGGAGCAAAAATCATAAAAAATCGAAATCGTTTAATGAGATTCTTTGAAATATGTTAATGATAAAATAAATTGCAAATAACCAATAATTGGTTAATCGAATAATCTAACTCCTCGAGTCTGATGACGATCCGCTTACTAGTCAATGGCGTCAAACTAAGGTACGTAAACACAAAGTAAAAACTGAACGACCTGCGAGAGGAAATACAAAAAGCGATCGCAGATAAAGTGAGCAACTACACCTAGCGGCATTCCTCTCCATCTGCAGCGCATGATAGATAACATTCGAATCGAAAGAAATGGATACATGACATTTGTAGACGCATCCGTCTCTGTAAAGACGCGATCGCAGGGTCATATATTTTCATTAATATTAATGTCTATAATGATATCGATTATAAATCTCATTTAAGAGATGATTGAAGGATATATTACTGAAATTAAACTATACAAGATAACTATGTTTACTTGTCGAGTGGTTTACGTATGCGTCCTTAGCTTGAAGAGGAAGAAGAAAATAGATACCCCTATGGGTACTTACAAGCTACAGTAAATTAATTTGATATCGGTTATTAGGATTATCGGTGAAAAGAAGATAGCGATAGCTACCTCAGTCATTTAAACTTACGCGGAAAGCATGATGAGCATTTACGAATTAATTTTCATATGTAAATATAAGAATACGGCACCAGTTTATAAAGTACTAACTGAAGTTTTTTTTGCAGCAATTTAAACGATGACAAAAAATATAAATAATCTAACTATTATTTGATGTTATCTTAATAGTAAATGATATCAACTCCAGTTTGAACGCACCTTAATAAAGCAAAGCACATGCAACTAGTGACGCACAAAGAACGCAGCTCGCAGATGCGCCATAAATCAGCTGTGAACTTGCCAGCCGGTCCGATTTACTGAACTCGAATGTTTTGTGGTGCGGTCCTTTTTGCGAGCGCGAGCCGCGAGCCGAGTTAGCACCGTACGATTTATTTATTTTGGACTGCTCAAGTTGAGTCAGACAATTGAAATAGAATGTACTAACAAGCTTTAAAGTTTGACATTCATAATGTTTTGTCTTACACTGAATAACATACCCAATGTTTTTATGTAAACATTGCCTTTGATTTTATGGTGAGATTTACAGTCACATAAAGAAGATTTTAGATCTTATTATCTTAGATATAGTGGCGTTTAAACCTAACTGTGAAAGTGGTAGATAATTTAAGGTAAGCTCTTAAGTGCTAATTATTTTATGTTGTGTTTATGGTTTAACTGTACACAGAGAGATTTGGGTAACAGTAATTTTTGTAAACATTTTAATAATAGAAGAATGACATGATAGCAAAATCTAATATTGTGACCTAAATTTAAGCAAATAAACGG
>JWHW01020213.1:255786-266021 GCA_000931545.1 Papilio glaucus
CCAAGTTGGTCTGCACACACTGGTGTGTGACGGCGCCGTCGCGGACGGTCGTGATCTCTCCGTACAGCTGGTGCAGCGCCTCCTGGTCAGACATCAGTATGGTCCTGGGGGAAGAACACTCGTCATCGGCGTGTTGGTTCCGGGAAGACGACCGGGATCTCGAGCGCCGCCGTCTGCGAAACGGAAAAAACAAAGTCATTACTTTGACTAATTTGTTAGCTTGCAGGAATGTTCTTGCATCAAGAATTGCTGATCCGATGTAGCTATATTTTTAAGCTATTGGCCAATGATTGTCAAGAACTAAGTGCGCCCAACGCAGCAGTTATTATTCACTATATATATAAGAACACTAGCGCCATTTACTACAATAAGAACAACTTACTAATGTTGCCATGTGTTCACACTGTCGCAGAAATTCACATATAACAATATTGTCATCTCAGTTTTTTTTCCCAGATAAAAAGAGTAAATAATCAATTATATATGAATGTTTTCGGCAGTGCGAACACTGTGTTAACAGTAAACATTTCAGTGACGTGGCTTCTTCAAAAAACCTTTTTTTTAATAAGAGGTATTTATTTTATCCAGGTACAGGCTACTGAGATACTCATTGCGGTAAACTAAGCTTAACTTTGTCTAGACGTTTAAAGAATCGTAACCAGTCTGTAATGTAATTAAGCTACAAATGACCCATTAGATGAAACTGTTGCAGACGTGATAGTCTAAAGGCTGTCTAGACGGCCGCGTGGCCAGGGATTAAATTACTAAGGGGGTGTCTGATGGGAACAATCTCCATTAATGCGAAACATCTGCGTACCGCTCCCGAGTGTCTCCTGTTTTATAATATGAAATGTTCAGTGTGCATGAGTTTAAAATAAGAAATAAGCTTATAATAAAATAAAGACTTTGTATAAAATAACTTTTTATACAAAGTCTTTATTAGATAAATTAGACAGCGATCACTGGTTCGTACATTACATTACATACATTTTCTATGCACACACATTCTGATAAAGTGTTCAATGCAATACTACAATCATAAAGTCAAATATAGGTCGTAAATTGTATTTACTTGGCTTTCTACAGTAGTCTGGCTCTAATAAACTTACAGGATGGCATAAAATTAGCATACGTTAGACATTTCAGTCGAATTCCGCATCACGACGACTTACTTTTGTCATGCTAAGAGGTACTCAATCTCCATTTATTCAACGTTAATAAGGTTCGAAGGCCATTTACTTCGGTAACTCTTAGTTTTGCTTCCATCAAACTTACAATTGATCGAGAAACTAATGGAATAAATTGAATTATGGATTCAGAGTTATACCATAAAATATGAACACAAAATTGTTACTTTGTTGTTGTTGCTCTTCATTTATTTAATTGCATTTAATGTTTGAACTATAATTCTATTCGGAACTGTCTGCAAAGGTTGGTAACCAAATGAACCGTGTGCTTTTAAATTAAAATAGTTAACATTTGTTTCGTTGTGTTTAGATTCCCAGATGACGAGAAAATGTTTAAGTGTACAAGCAAATCTCAAATGTGATGTTTATGGTTCTGATCTTCTGACATAGAAAAAGTATTTTCACCATACAACGTTTATCATATTAAATAACATAAACTTATATAATTTAAAGAGAACAAAGAAACTTTAAGAATTGTACTTACACGTAACAATTACCATTTCTCTCGTTTACTAAAAACCTATTTTCTGCACTTTCAAGTTCATTTAATATTCATGACATGTATGTTTCTAAAATGCATGTACATTTTAAACTCTATCTCAAGTTAATAAAGTTCAAAATGAAATGAGCTGTTGGCATTTTGGTCCTTCGAAACCGGTTTTGTTTCATGTCGAGCGACTCCCATGGTTTTTGTAGGGACCGTCAGCTGTCACTCGTATAACACAAGTGTCCTCTGCGCTTCTTGTTGACGACACAGGTGACGATTAACAGCCTGCGTTCGCGTCGTAAACAAAAATAAAGGTAATCTTTCGTACTTTTTGCAATGTTTACGTGTGGTGTAAATTGTGTTTTTATCGGCATAAACATTTTTTACTACATCGCAACTTGCTGAGAGCGAAGGTATTAGATTATCTGTCGCCTGTGATATTCATTATTATATCAATTTAAACTGCACTTGTATAGTTGTGTGTGTTTCACAGGCTACCGTCTTATATTTCTGGCTACGTTTAAATGTTTGAGAAAACATATCCAACACTCCACATAACATATTCCCAAAAAATATGGATTTTACCTTTTATACGGTTGTCCAATTTTACTTTGTAGCCTTTATGAGAATTTTTACATGCTTTGTAATTGTATAGATTAGGGTACATTTTATATCTTCTAGTTTCTATTCGAAGAATTGTAAACAAATTTACGTAAAATAATTAGCTACATTTATTGCGGGGATTAGAAGTTGCAGCAGCGCCTGAACGTGATACAAGGTCGCTTTTAAGCAATTAAGTAGTTGAACGATTAGGATTGCGTTTAAATTTTGCACCCACGTAGCAATTATATCTAGGCTACACAAACACATCGATCGAAAGTGTTGTAATACACAAAAAGCAAGTTTTAACGACCATGTTACCATATTGGAAATATCAGAGATACGAGTAAAGAACACTTCAGTCGTTTCAACCCACTTTCCAACTGAGCTTATTTGGCGCGGTGCTAACGGGTGATGGGTTCATCGCCATCTCATTGGTTCAGTAGCGAAACTTAGGAAATCAGAAGAAGTCTTTAGTACCTACCCTTACCAAAAGGCCTTGCACTGAGATTACTGGTCAATAACGACATACTATCCTAATCGACAGAATCACGCATTGCTAGTAGCTTATGAATGGGCCGCCACGATTGGAAAAAGTACCATGATCTAACAGTATACTTTTTAGGACAAAAATTTGCTCTTTATTAAATGCGCCACAACAAGCTGTATTCAGCTACAATAAAAAGCTATAACACTATTGTGTGCCTGTTCACCTCACCGAAAGGATTCGCAGCACAAATACTTCTTCTTCACGGTGATTATCTGTGTCCCTGCTTATGTTTTCTTTGTTTACATTTGCCTTTACGTTGCTAGCATAACTGTAACTCTTGTATTTGTTACGGATGTTTATTTGAAGTGGGTTTGTAGGTGTATCTAAATTCTCATCAGGACTGTATTGTTGTGAACAGCTGTGTCATTTACAATCAATTTAACGTAGTTCTTGTTTCGCACTTTATGGAGTAAAAAACCTTAATGTATATTATACTTGTAAATTTAACAGGTTCCATTGTTAACATTGATTATTGCGTAGGTGAGAATTAATAACTTTATTTAAACAGCGACACGACAATATTTTGTTTTTCTAACACAATTAGATAGGAATCAATTTAATTAAATGTTATGCCTTATCAAAATTAGTCGGCCATATTGTTAGCACAATTTGACAGCCACAATGTCAAATTTGGCGCGCATAATGGCGTGTCCATTGAAATACAAACTCGTACTGTTTTGTTCTCGGTGGCCGTAATAGGCTGCGTCTTGTTATGGCGTGACTCATTCTAAACGAGAATACATGCAGTAACCTTTGAAGGTTTTGTACGTATGCCTACATTAAAAGCAACGTTTTTGGTGTTGTCAAGTTTTATAATGTACGTGACAATGATTCCGGATATAAAATATATTAAAGCTACAAATAAAGACATTGAAAATTTGTGTGTCTCGAAAATGTCAATGTCATGTCTAAGTGTGTCATTTTTTGTTAAATGCCAACACTGCCTACAAATGTGCATGTCATCTTACTTTAGCGATCAAATGACTTTCGATACTATCACTCGATACCTATATAACAACATAAAATAACAGTATAGAAGCTTTGTTGGTCAGACGCGTGTTATCTTCGAATTTATATGATTTTCCTATTTGGGGAAAGATCCAAGATTACAATAATAAGTCCTTAAAGGTTAAAATGTTTACATATTTATTACTCAACATCAAACTTGGAAAAACCCAGGAAATTATAGAGTTCTTTATATTCGTCCAAAGCGCTCTATCTCCGTGACCAAGTTCATGAGTGGAATTATTTATTTTTAGCATTTCTTACTCCGCATTCAGAATACAAGATGTTGTGCCTCCCGTCGTATACGAATAGCGGCAATATTTCACTGAGGTCGCATATGCATTCAGTAATTGAATTGCAATACTAACGGTGTATAATTGGAGACAACAAAATGTACGTCTTACATACTAATGTATCTACTGCCATTGAAATACGAAGGTCATATATAGAAAACATAAGCTACTTTAATATTTTTTTTATGGAAGAAGGTGGCAAACGAGCAAGTGGATCACCTGATGTTAAGGGAGCGCTACCCATAGACATCCGCAACAAGCAATGAAGATGCGTTGTGTACCTTTAATGAACAGAAGATTGGATAGACAGGAAAAAGTATTTGTCCATTTTAAGTTGTTGTTGTTGTTGTACTTGTTGAGGTCTTTACTACCGTAAAAGTTGATGTGATTGATATTAATTGACTTAATAATGAATCCACGACCAATTCAGAGACGAAGATTTGTTTAATTAAAGAAAACTGAATTGGTTCAACATATCTAAAGTAAGCGCTTACAGTTATACAGTAGGACTTTAGAAAGGTTAAAAAATTCCGCGGTGCGGTATTTTTGCTACTTATTCTGTTGGTGTTCGGTCATCTAATCGCAAGGGATGCTAGAAGAAAGAAAGCTGTTGTTGATAGAATTAAAAAAAGAACTAGAATAATAAAGACTTACTCCGGTGTGACAATGAAGAAGCCCCTGGAAGTCTGGTAGATCTTGCGCTCCTGCATGAGCTGAGCCAGCGTGTCGTAGACGACGCCCGCGTCCGGCGTCTGCATGGACGGGAACTTGACCGACAGCGACGTGCGGATGCTCTCCAAGGTCGCTGATTGACCCTACAAAATGACGAAAGCAATTACTATTAGGCTTTGTTAGCTTTAACCTTATCATCTCTCCTGCAACAACTATCAGTATAGAAATCTGGGCTGGATTGTAATGTTTATATTGTTTAACACATAATATTAGTAAATTACCGGAATAATTTGAATTATTTATACATATAAATTTTACCTATTTCAACTATACTAAAACTTATGCTACAAAATGGTTCACGACAATAGTCAAATGGCGGGATTCGAACCTACGACCACTATACTAAATGTAGAATTCCCGCTTGAGGATAATGAAAGTCTTGAAAAAAAAGCTGCTTTTCTGAAGGATTGTTAGGAACACAACTGGGCTATCTGTGGGTGGACAGGTGGGAATATTTATGTAAATTATTTTAATCAAAATAAATCCTACGTTGAATGTAGCCTGTGTTCGAAAACAACATATTATTAAAAAACTTAGTGACTTTAAAGCACAATTTAAAATATATATTTTTCAATTTAACGTATTTGTATTTATGTACATATTTAAATTACGTTTTTAATATTTAAATCATAGAATTACATTGTCCTTTGTAACCTTGCCTCTATTTATCTTAGTATCATTCAGCATTTTTATCATTTGACATCGATCATTTCAAATCTTATCAGATGAACGTATGCGGATCTCCTTGAAAGATCCGGATGTTTTATAAATAACCTTTGATGACGTCAATACAAATGTTTTGTATTTTTAAGAGTAGCATTGGAACTACAAACAAGAAATAATAAGGACATTGCGATTAATTCTTAAGTTCCAGGAATTTCTTTCTTCTCATTCTCTTATTCTCCTTTCTCATTTTTATTACCTACGGTAATAAAAATTTCCGCCTTTTTATAGTACTTATACAACACAAACTATGGACCTAACATGAGAAGAATTGCTTAGAAATTATTGTACAAGTATCAAATAAGCCAGCTAATCGATATTGAGTTACATTCCGGACCTCTAATAACATTTTACTTTATCATAAATGTTACAGGTTAAGTGGACAATATGAGTGATCGTTTCTCCGGGTATCATATTCAGGGTATCAAGTACTGCTGCAGAAACTTCAGATTCACATATGTCATCAGTTACGATAAAAGCATACGTTGCACAAGAGCCTAGACATTTCGTGGTTTGACAACATTCGCGAGTTTCGCTCGTTTTTTTGAATCGAACTTTGAACGCGACGATAGTTAGTCATACTTTACATTATATTCAATTTATTTGCTCTTCGTGTTCAATAAAATAGTGAAATCGCGACTTAGCTGGTATAATATCCCGATATAAATACCACTTTTATTGCCAATGACAGTCACAATTTAATCGGTACGGGCTTAGTGATAAATTCTATGCTAAGGACGGAATAAATCAGCATAATGCTGTGACTGTGATCTTGTTACGGTCTCATTGTTTCGAAAACCCGGCCTTTATGGAATATTATAGATATTACAGGCATTTTAAAACAGACCCGTCATAAACAAACAAATTTCTTTTATATCTGTATTATTAAAACTGTAAAATGACATCGTACAATCGTAATGATATTCATAGATGGTGATAGATTCATAGAGATTCAATTTAGGCCCTCTACATTAGGAAGAAGCTCCTGACCACCATTTGCCGATTATGATTAACATGGTACAAATAATCTTGACCGAAAACAAATTTAGTGTTTTTATGGTTCATGAAAAGTATCGTAATAAGTTAGTGAATTCGTGAATAATTTGTTTCGTCATAAAGTATTTAAGTACTACTTAATAAAAACAATAAATTACGTACAAATATCATTAAACAATTCATTTATTCAGAAAATTTTAACATAAACACTGCACTAGAAAAGTATGTATTACGTATTCTAATTCTTAATCTCTATTGCTATCACTATACCAAATGATAAAAGCGGGCGTTATGTAAAGTATTGTAACTTGCAGCTGTATTTATGTGTAAATGAAATTTGATATTAAATATTTTGTTTTATAATCAACGTCGCACTTAATGGAACTAGAGTTGTGTTTCTATAAATCATTGTTATTAATGGATTCGAGATAATATTGCTTACCAGCATCAAT
This sequence comes from Papilio glaucus, assembly GCA_000931545.1. NCBI lineage: Eukaryota > Metazoa > Arthropoda > Insecta > Lepidoptera > Papilionidae > Papilio > Papilio glaucus. The sequence goes on from JWHW01020213.1 coordinate 262,812, forward strand.
AAACTGGTTTGAAGAGGATTCCATTGGTACTGATATACTGCAGTGTTTCGTTCGAGTAACCTGTGCTAGCGTAAAAGCTAAGCTTGCTAAAGTTTCTAGCCTAAAGCTAGCTTATAGCCTAACATAAACTGATCACCTCAACCCACGAACATCAACGCAAAGAAATTGCTGGCATGCTGCCCAGCCTTTGAGGTAGGACCCTATTTCCTTGAAGGACCGTAAGTCGTATGAGTAAAAATATTTGTATAAGTAATATTTAAATTCCATGTATTTAGAATAAAGACGTACAATCTGTAATTGTTGGCATAAAAAATAAAATAAGTGTAAGATGGAACCAGTCGGTTAGTAATTTAGTAAAATGCAAAGAAGCTCGTTAGAATTTGAAAGCTTGTAATTGTACTAACTTTGAAATTCTAATTTTTCTTCTAATTTCTAAAACACATAAAAAATAATGAAGGTAATGTTATAATTTGAAGTCTATAGCAAACATTAATATTCAGTGTTCTCCGAAATAGATTCAGGGGATACATTTTAGGGGTTGATAATAACGATCATTGAATTTAAACCCCTTCTGTCATTATTTTCGAGTGACGAAAATAAAAACGTATAAATGTTTTAATTGATTTCAATTTGCATGAATTCTTTTGTATTCACGAATCTGTTAAAATATCAAAATCATAAATGTATCCTACCGTCCTTTAATCATTGATTGAAAAAATGTGTTACCGAAAATATTATTTATTAAAATCTGTGCCCAGTGAATTGTGTTAAACTCCCTGCGGCAACATTTGGGAACTTAAAAAGTTAATTTGTTCGATGAATAATGTTTAGCGATTTCTATGATAATCCATGTTGGTTTATTAAGATAAGACGTGTGGCGTTTTTCTTAATATTCTCACCGAAGTAAAAGATGAATATAATTAGCATTTGCTTTAAAGATCAAACACCGTTCGCGGTATATCAACAATCTAGCAACAGGTCGTGTCAGCGAGGAGTTACGATTTTAATAAACGATAAGTACTACCCGTTCTGATAATTTATCTAGCTCATAAAGACAACAGCGCGCGTGCATTCCGAGGGAAAGGTGCGTAAAGCAATATCGAATACCCGATCGGTGAGAACCAGCCTCGTGCCATAGAATTTTGGTCTATATTAAACTTTATATAAGACGAAAAAAAGCTTGGAGTTCTATCGACATTTGTTAATTTAATACAAATCCAATAAAGCAAGGAAAGAAAGGAAAAATTTAAACTAAAAAAACGCATAACAACAACAGTATAAGTGTAAATCATAAAGCAGGTTAGATTAACTATATCTTAGGCATCGCCATTGGTTCTCAGAACAACGATTGAATTTGAAAATTTAAAAAATGGAGACCTATATACTAGAAAAAAATACAGTGAATGTTCAGACTTCTAATAAATGAAAACAAATAAGAAGTACAGCGTAAAAAATAAATAAAATCGAACAGAGTTTCATAATTTAATTATAATATTTGAAGAATATGCCATGAACAAAGCAATCACGACGTGGGAGAGTGTCATGCCATTTACTGTCAAATCAAATATCCTCAAATTGTAGCAATCAGCAGAGCGTCAATTCCTTCAGCCTAATCTAGGTGGTCTGAAATAGCAGTGACTCTGATTCTTCAAAACTAGGGACTTATTTTATGATTTGATTCATAAGCTACTACAATGTTTAATTTACCCCATACAGATCATTATCGATCCGGAACAAAGCCTTTTGCAACCGAGGCGAGTCAATCGACCTTTAAAAACTGATCGTTCCAAAATTGTAATACCTTACCATGATTAATAGACCTGTCCTAGTTTTATATTTGGCAAGATACCCACCGCAGTCGGGTGATATGGACCGGTTGTGATTTACCTCAACCTGCCGGGCTACCTTGCAAGAATTGATTAAGGGGACATTAATTTATATTGTGTGTCTTGGGACAATGTTTTACCAATCAATTTATTGATAACTAATATTTATTGAGAATAACGAAACAAATTTATGTAGCAAAAGTGAGTGGCAGTGTTGGTAGAGGACGCCACAGGAGAACTTATATCGATCAGATTAGTGGCTTACTTAAAAGCCGATATAAGGAGCACTCATAACCGACGAGCATGTATGCGTAGATGTATGAATGTAGAAGTAGCGAGAGAGGTGTGCCAGGATCGCGCCGATTGGAAATCCATGATCACTGCCTACCCCTCTGGGTTACGGGCGTGAGCGCATATTTATTTATTTAATATTTATATGATCGACTTTTGTTGATCTATGATTTTTAATAATTGTATATATAGTTTGTAATAGTTTCCCATTTATCAGATACAGAAATCCGTTAAATTTTTCATCGAGATTTATAGAGAGTCTCCTTCGTTAAATTTCTTAATTATACAATTTCAATCAGTTGAAGTTAAACATTATGTTTATATATAATATTTCGTAATTGATTTATTAAATTTAATATATACCGCATAAAGTACAAGTCATATATATTTACTTACAGATAGACGTAGATGTATCATTTTCTGCTATCTGCTGACTAACGAGCAGCGGGTCGCCGTATGTTAAGTCATCACCGTCGCCCATGAACAATTGCAACACCTTTATAATGTGTTGACTTTAACTTTTAAAATAAAACGATTGAAATTTACTTCAAAATTTGGTTTTATTTGGAAATTAAATTCGTCCTGAACCGTTATTTATCCTACGTGATAGGTTATCTTGTTATGTACAAGTTCGTTTTTATTATCATCTATTCAATGCTACACATCTAATCATACCCACTTTGTGCAATGATCGCATTATACAAGCGCGTTACTACTTAAAATTCCTGCCCACATTTGGTATTTGGAGCCGGTCCCGTCCGGGGCGGCATTCTATTGTGACAACGGTCTTACGGCTCGTTTCGGCTGGTTTCGCAACGCCTGTCATCGGATTTACGAGTGCACGCCTCTGGTATGCGATTATTAGATCGATTTGTTACAATGAATAATTGAAATCGTTCGTAATTATTCGGTTGCTCAATTGTTCAAGTATTTCTTAAACAGATTTTATAGTAGTTTATTTAGTGACGTGGTTTAATATGTTTAGATTTCTGTTTGCAGTTTGTGGTAAGGTATTTTTAGAGTTGTTTAAGTTAAGTTCCAATAGGCAGCAGGGTTCTGGAGCGGAGGCCACGTAAAGGATGGCACTGCGTAA
>JWHW01020213.1:266066-290503 GCA_000931545.1 Papilio glaucus
GAAACATCATGTAACCTGTCTACAGAAGCTACTACTTTAAAAATGACATCATCTATATCTACATCCATTTGATAAACAATTTCACATTTTGTTCCATCACCGAGCATCACATCTATTGAAGACATATTGGATTTTCCTTGAAACGTTGAAGATGTTAACTGTTGATAACTTCACGACCGCTAAAATCTCAATAAACTTTATTGAATTGTTCAAATGAGCATACAATCTGGTGATGCTGAGTGGTCACTTTTTAGCCGTTACATTTAAATGTGTATTTGAACAAAAAGCTAAATATAAATTGTTATAAATGGCGATAAAGCTGACCTCAGAGCATCGCTATGCCGGGATTATTTGGTAAAACGACCACAACGCTAAGAATTTCTTGACCGGGCAACATGTACTGGGACTCAAGTAATGGTCGGACGCGGTTTCAAAATCTAAAGAGCTTCAATTCTATATTAAAAGAGAGTAGAGTGTAAGTTTGGAGAGATTCATTTGTGTAGAAGACTATTTTCGGGATATTGTCTAAAGCCACTAGTAGGCCATAGGATGGACAGTGGTGGAATTATGCGTCTTACTGCTTTCACCATTTTAATGTGTTTTTAATAGACAATAGTTACAATGTAAATAACCTTAATATATATTTCTTCTGCGCATGTGTATGTGACTGAACAACTCCTTCTATACAGATTTTTATAAAAAAATGTAGTGAAAACTTCTTTAAGCTGCGTTGAGTGATTTTTGGCAGGACAAAACTTCGACTCATGCTATTTTTTATTTGAACAACGATAATACGTTAACTGAAACCGCTAGTAGCAGGTAAGCGAACGTTCATGCAGGACAACGTCTTCTGGATTCGCTAGTGTTTTATATATTTTCTCTACTAAAGTACTTACTACTAGAGCGCAAGCAACCTTAATTGCCTCAATTTATTTATCACCACGGCTTATTTTAACTTTTTTGTCTCTTTAATAATGATATTAACTTATAACAACTTTATCTAGTAATTTATAATCAAATATATGTAATGAAATATAGGTCGTCCGTTATTATAATTAGTTTTAGGTTTATCCAACTTAGATACTGTTCAATATTTTAATATTCCCGTAAAAGTATGTAAAAATATTTGGGGCACTAAAGCAATTATAGTCTTCCAACTTCATCTCGATATATATTATCTTAAAGATCGTTTCTCGCTATAAACTTGCACCAATCAAAACAAATATGCGCCGAGACAGGTTCGCAGTCGAAACCGGTATGTATTTTTATTTTTTAACTTTTCAATGCCAAGAGTCATCATTCCGGTATTAGCAGGATTTGGGCCGTTTAACATGCAAAAATCCAGTTACTTTATGATAACGTATTTCGTTTCCGCCCTTGATTTTTAATTTTAACAGAATTTATATTGATGTAATTTGTAGGATGTGGTATATTGCATATAAGACAGCTATGCGTAAATTTTACATTGATTTTCATACATTCATCAGCTTTATAAAATATTCTGGACTCACGCCTCTCATAATGGATACTGAAGCCTCAAAAAGAACCAGACATGAGAACATTACTGCCCATTTCTACCACTGTTGTGTTGTGTGTAATTGAATTTTACGGTATCTCAAAACAAATGGTGCTATAGTACATTAGGCACGCAATAAAATGCGTAAGTTTTATAATTTTTTTCATTATGTAAAATATGTTTTATTATCTATGGACTATCATGTTCGGCCTGCTTTACTTCGACGGGGTATGTATGTCATTTTAAATACCACCTTGGTATCAAAGGATGATGGATGGAAATTTTATTTTAAATTAAATAAATTAATTAATACTGGTTTTGCAGTCTAAATGGTAATTTAAATTAAAGGAGTTATTGTAATTTAATTATTTTTATGGAAGAAGGTGGCAAATGAGCAAGCGGTTCCATGATGTTAAGTGACCTATAGGCATCCTCCGCAACAAGTGCAAGAATTATAAATGCGTTACCTATCTTTTAATGGACAAGAAAAAGCATATTTTCTTTCCCTATTTATCACGTCCAAAAGTATGGGAAGGGAAAGAGGACTAAAATTAGGCCTCCCGTAGCTCACTAGTCAGGCGAAACGCAGAATACTTCTTGAATTACTCTTTCTTCTTTTTTCGCCAGTCTTCTGTGGAGATTCACCGATCGAGACAACACATTCGTGTCAATAAATGTTGATGTTGCGAGCTCAACAATTGTTTACATAACAGAATTATTGATCGATTTTTTATCGTGATACATGGGCTACTAAATATACCTATTGTTAAAATAATTATAATAAAATTGATACTAAAAGCTAATAAAATGTCTAATGCATTAATAGTAATAGTACATGTATAGACTTTGGAATTTGACTTTGTCGAGTAAGAACCTGTTTATATTTGTTTAGCGATCTTGAAATTGTAGTAAAATATTACTAAATATTGAATATAATTAATTAAATGAGATTGTAGCCCAGTCAAATATGCTTCATCTTCAAAATCAAATATCTTGTGTAAGAGTCTTGCATTTCACAACTCTGGTTAGTACCGTATTTTTATAGGCAGGAATAACACTCACCGTTACGTCTCCTTCTTGTCTTAGTATTGTTAAAATATTATAACGCTGTTTATGTTCCACGTAACAACAAATAAATTATCAAGTTGTAGTAGTCGAGTTAAATAAAGATAATTGCAATAAAACCGACACTGTCGAAAGGTTTATTACGGGTGAGGTCAGAGTAAGACCGGTAGGTGTGGACTTTACGAGGTCCGATCGGGACCGATCGCTGTGTAAAGTAACGCCACAGTTTAATCAGTTTATTGTAACAAAATTCCAAAGTGTCACGATTTCTCCATTTTATTTGCTACTTGGTTTTTCTTTAATAATAATAAACTCCCGAGAATTCAATTATAAGAAATATTAACAATTTTAAATTATTAAATGACCTTATACGAAATTAAAAAGACCACAATTAAAAAGTTGTCACATTTTTATCATCTAAGGTTGTTTACGGACCATCGTTAGCGTTGTCCAGCCGCTAGTCATATTATGAATGTTTACATATAAGTATGAATATATATTTGCATGTAAGACGTTTTGAAGTTCTTACATACCGCTATGAAGTATATGAAATGCCTGTATATGAATACAGGCAGGAAATTATGTATTCCTTTTATGCCGAAAATAAACGGTTATACGGGATAGCAAAAATATAAAATCTTCATTCTCTGTGTCGGTGGCCATTGTTTTAATTGACAATAATAACTTTAGACAAATGTTATCTATAATTCGAAGTTATTATACGCAAAATCAAATAATAAAAATCTCTAGCGAGGCAAATAATAAACTAACGCGTGTAAAGCCGATGGCATCGGCTAATAAAGTTATGGTACCGAAATTCCTGCTCAAGATTCAGAACTAGAAGCACTAAAACTGTTATGTATGGGAAGGTCTTAATAGAAAGTAGCCCATAAAATAATACACACACTAATAGATGTTTAGGTCGTCATTGATGCTGTTATATTTATGACATCATGTTATTACTCAAGCTCAAAGATTCTTAGCTGACACATACAAATATTTGAATCGCAGTTAAAATATGCAGACGATAAATCAATCAAAGCACATCAATAAACACTTGCGTGTTATAAATTTCTCTTGTCTAAATATTTGTCTCACGTTGCAACGCACTAAACGAATTTAATTATTTTTTAAATAACCGATGCATCAATCAACATATCAACCCGCCCCGGATTCACTCGAGTAGATGGACAGAGAAATAAAATAATACCTGATGAGGTTTCTATTAGTGGAAGAATTTTTAAAATCCATTCAATAGTTTGAGTAGCAAACAAATTTTTTATTATAGTATAAATTAAGCATACATTAAAATCATTTAGTTATTTCACGACATACTTTTGAACCGGGTTATGGGGTTGGTAATTTTATTTTAATGTTCAAAAGGATAATTATACAAAAAGGATAATACAAAAAGGATAATTATCATATATAAACTATTGCAGAAACCTATCTAGATTTAAATACGAAGTAATACCCATATTATTGTTACTTAGATGAATTCTCATCTTTACTTAATTTTTACCGACCGATAAAACAACCATAACAGAAAATGTTAATCTTTAAGTTGTTGTAATGGAATCTTAAAAAACATCAGATTTCAAATTGTTTCGCTCGAATGAATCAGATCGATCAGATTTCACATTAACTTCATTAAGATAATCAAATATATTTCTATACTTCGCTTACGTTCTTTAATAAAAGAAACAATAATTCGTGCCGGAAATTTTGGTGAAAGCATTTTTTGTTTGCTTGTTAAAATTGTTCTTCCATTGTTATTCGCGATTGTTTTTCTCTATAACTTGAACTTAGATTTTTAACTAAGTAAAAAGTGAGTTTAAGATAAGCTTTAATTTTATTTTTAAGTCCGGTTCAAAACATCCTACTACTACTACATTAGAAATGGTAGACACGTTAAATATTTTGAAAGACGAGTGATTGCGGGAAATAAAATGAATGGGGCTATAGGTACAGAAGTAAGGAGTCAGAATATGTCTATGAAAGTGTACACAATGCTGTACTAGTCCCAACTTTATAGTATGGAAGTGAGAGCTGGGTTTAGCGAGAAAAACATGTTAGTAGATTTAATGCCGAGGTGCGATTCTTTACAAGTATGTTAGGCGTGAGTTTGAATGATAGGATTAAAAATAGCGTTATAAGAGAAAAGTGTGGCTTAAAAGTGGATGTTGTGACTATGGATGAAGAAGTAGCGAGAGAAGTATCCCAGGATAACGATGTATCTTTATTGATGAAGTAATCTTAACTTAAAAAGAAATTTCGTTAAAATGTTCGCCAAAAGAGTTAATAAGGCTAGCTTCTTGTTAATTATTTCTTCAAGCTATAGTGATGGTTTTAGATAAGAAAGTGTCGAACCGGACCAAAGTGGTCGAGAGAGAAGGGGATGGGATCATTCGTCAATGTTTTGTCATCATTATCATTCACCTGCCTTGTTCCCACTAAGTAGCATCAGCTCAACACATTTTCTTCTTCCACACCTTTCTCTCAACCGTCATTTCACTTGTTAATCCTTTCTTGCTTATGACATCCTTTACGAAAATCATTCCTCTTTTTTTAAGTCTCTCTTTAACAACATATTCCACTACATTTATATGTGCTGGTTTTGTATTACAAATAAATTTAGCTCATTTATCTCGTTGAAAAATTCCCAATGGACAGTCCGTGAAAAATTACCAAAATCCTTCCTTATTTTTGTAGTGGCGGGCAGTTGGCAGCGAGCCAGCGCGGCGTTAACTAATATTTATTTACTTTTTTTATAAGCAACATAAAAATAAAACTGAGAGATATTTCCGCCACGGAAACGCTAAATGAACTTTATTCTGCTATACATTGACTTTGGCTTTAATTTTGTTTAATCAAAATTCTCTCAGGCACCATCTGTTAAGGAAATAAGTAATTTACATTTAAATATAGGCTGCCAAAATTTTAAACACTAGGTATGTATATGTAATATCAAGTTTTGTTCCATGTAAGACTGTGATTTTGTATGAACGGGTTGGATCTACAGAAGAAGTTCAATGGTCTACAATAAAGCCTTGGGAAGGCTTCTACGGTTGCCTTGCCATCCATCGACTTAAGGTTGTAGTAATCAGATAGAGCTTGAAACGCCTAAATATCCCGGAGCCATCGAGGGGGTTCCAGTGATTACAATTTTACATACCCCAGTCATCACTCCAGTATCAGGGTGTCTTTTGAAGATGCCCTGTCGCCCCACGAAACAAAAAAAAGGTAGGTAAAAGAACGCACGTTGTACACGGGGTTTGTTTCGCATTTCTCTCGAATAGTTTTTTTTTTTAACAACAAACTTAATTTTTTTGCTATGTCACAGGCCAGTTCCAGTGAAACAACAAGAATTATTATATTTCACTGTTTATAGCTTATATAAGATCTCGCTAAATGTAACGAAGTATACGATTGGCATTTTTTTAAATATGCTTGTCACATGTCAGCACAAGTGTCATACAGGTAGTACAATGACACAATATAATTCAACTAAATAAAAGCGTTACACAATGTAAGAAAGTACTGCACGTGAAATTCACTTCCTGACACGCTATATCAAGATAACGTCTATATACCGCGCAAACGAGACCAGCGGATGTAATAAATATATAAGGGCTAGTGAATACTTTGCAAAGAAACAGACTGTGTAATATTTATTTGCAACCGACCGATTTGCATACATATCAGGAAACATTATCAATTTTTCGATGGTTGACAAACGATATGGCAATTCATATCTTAAAAACGCAAAAACGTTGGAATTTTTATAAAATATAATAAATAATTATTTTATAAGTTACTTAACTGATCAAGATTTAGCACCTTTATTAGTCGTTAGATATTTAACAAGATAGGGAACAACAAAGATAAGTGACTTAAATTCTACTTTGTTAGATCTTTGGGGGATATTAGGCTTGGTATTTGGTATACCTGGGATGTGAGGTCCATAATGCAGTCGCATAGCGCCTCCGGCAACGGCGTGAACTGGCCTTGGTAAGCCGGCGTCACAATGCAGTCCTCGATATCACCTGAAAATAAATAAAAATGGTCAGTTTCTGATTTATAATCAGCATTAGTAATAATTGTGGCAGTACTTTGGAAATATCTCCTTGTGGGCAAATTGTGTGGACTTCTAGCCATTGTTTCCATAAATCCTCACCGCTGACCATCACATAGTTCACAAACAGTTTTCTTAATTAAAAAGAGAAAAGAAGTAGTCCTTGCTTAGTCTACGTATATAGTATTTTCTCTCATATGCGTGAAGTTATTCGTAAAAATGTCTCGAATTAGCGCTCCCGACCACTGATAATATAAATTATTCATGGCTGCTATAAACTCATCCAGTTCTCTCTCACAAACCGTATTATCTCCTACTGGATTACCGGCGATACACAATATAGGTGCGTTAAACTAAAGTGCCATATCGCGTGAATTCGAATGGTCGTCGGATCCCGGGAATTACCGGCGCACCATAAATTGTGTCGGCACAATGCAGCGCGACCCGCGGGGACGGATTCGTTGGCGCGAAGCCAAATTGTTTGCACCCGAATCATGAGCTTATAGCGGTTTTGTTTTGGCTACTTTAATTTGAAATATTGAGTAAAGAAAATACTTCAGTCGTTGTTACTACACTTCAATACATTATTGTATATTATATATATGCTTAATTACATGCAGTAAATAAAACAAAACATTTTTGAGAATATCGTGGCGACGAATGGGTTCACAACTCAGCCAAAAGCTTCAAAAGAACCGCTGCCAGATTAGCTTGATTAATGTTTTGATGATCACCTCTTAATGTTAATAAATAGATACGAACTTAGATAAATAGATCTTAATTTAAAATACTGATAAACAATTAAGTAAAATTTAGGTAAGCAATTTACGAGGTGACTGGAATTTAATAATAATTGTTACATTAAATGTTGAATATAATTTCTTGGAGAGCACACTAAAAGACGATATATATAGCAAAATACTAACAGAGGCTAAGAAAGAGAAGGAAGAAGATCATCAGTGATCTCAACATTATCAATCTTCGCACTTACAAAATATCCATTATCCATTTAATTTTTTACACGTTAATGACCTTTTTATATGATATTGTAATAATCAGCATCCTTGAAATATCAAGGATGCTGATTATTTACTTCAGTAAACAATCAAGCTTTTATACTATCTAGAAGGCTCCTAATTAACTTTAAAAGCTGATAGCTGTTGAAAATTTAACTGCTCGGAGAAGACATTTGTAAGTCCAGTAATCGTTAAACGATACAGCCCAGTCACAGTTGTCAACAGCGATGTCGATTACGATGGCTTTGTTAACAAATTTATTCAAAACATTATATTCGATAGTTATTATGGAATATAATGTTTTGAATATATTTATCTCATTATTTTCTCCGTGTTTATGAGTTTTACCGTTTTTAAGTACCAATGAAAATAAATCATTTGTCACGAAGACAACTGTCGAAACTACAGGAGTAGAATTGGGCGGTAATTCTACTCCTGTATTTTCGACAGTTGTCTTCGTAACAAATGATTTATTTTCATTCGCTTATCGCTTATAACATGGTGTAATCGTATCATAGCGGATAAAAGCGGCTATTGTAAATGTACACAAACTCATACAGTTAATGCCAAAAAACTATGAAGCGATAAATCATGAAAAACTACCTTTTGTATTGTCCGGTTTAGAGCCTATCTATCGTTTACTATAGATAAATAGGGTAAATATGCAAATACAGCACAATTTCTTATTAAGCGTGTTGAAATAGTATTCAAAAAATTAATAAGAATAATAGACTTGATTGGTGTAGCCTTAATTTTTATAAGTATGTCAAAAAGCTAAACGGTAATGTGCTTACAGTTTAAGTTTATGTGCCATAAAACAATTGACATACGGGTTGTCGCACGCAAATTGTGCGTGCAAATCGCTTGTTTATCTTACTCTGTGAAGCAAACAACCAAGTATAAATGGCCGCTCATTTCCTAGTACATGAATTATGCTTAAGTCAATAGAGAATAAAAATATTTGCTTTTATGTTCAACATTATATTCAACATGTCTAGTTCCAAGTAAAACGGTACCTTTATTTATAATTTGATAAGTTTTTCTATTAGGACGATCTCGATTCCGGTTTGGTTTTATTTCTTTACCTTTTTACCTTTCGTTTTACCTTTCGTTTTTATTTCTTTTACTAGTCGACTACAAGAAATTGGTTGGTTGTCGTGTTTTAGTAGGCAGTCAATAATCATAATCGATATTATTTTACAAAACAGAAAGTATGATGGGTTGGGAATACACACGCCATATTATATATGTAATTTGTGATATTTTTAAAACTGAAATGTTATTAATCACGTTGTATTTATAAAGATACACTTTTGTAGCCATTAATTACGTCGCTTCAATCGCACGTCAGTTAAACATCAAATAATTTTTGAGGCCGTGACACATCAGGGCCGGATCGGCCGTGAAACTTTTAATATATTCGTGCTAAAAGCTAAAATATTAAATTTAATTAAGATTCTGATTGTATATTTGACGCACCAACTACTGGCGACCTTCCAAGTAAATTTATTTTGACAATGACATGCTTTTTATAATCTACATTATGGTTTGATAGCTGTTTTTTTTAAATGATTTTTGGATTTAAAAAGAGTTGAGCTTTCAGCGATGACTGACAAGATGAAAGTACGGATCGAACAGATGAGTGATTTACCGAAGAATTTAAAAGATAAATTTAAAGAAATCATAATAAATCAATAGATCTACCGGTTTTGTTTCTGTTTTGATCATAGCCAATTAGATATTTTTTTATACCTTTATTGTATAAGATAAAAATGTGCTTTAGTCCTTGAGGCCAAAAATCGAACCAGTGATTGTCAGGACATACGGTGAGACATACGAGGACCAATACATTTTGAGCAGCTGAACCCAAATGATAGCTAAATTCAGAGATAGTCAATAATTGGGTAAATTAAAAAAGTGGTCCAAAAAAGAGGCCGATGATGTTCAGTGGGAAGGACATATGCTCCATGGTAACGCCAGGCCACATGCTGCTTTGAGGAATTACCAGATAGTAGCAGACCAAGGCTGGGAAGCTTCAGTTTTTGTTGACACGATTTTCTTCTTTTTTGCGAATTTAACACCAAAGGAGCCAGTAGAACAGCCTCGGGACAAAACTAACAAAAGGTCCTCCAAAGGCTTGCGGTAACCTAAATTGAACATTGCCTGAATTTTGTGCTGACGTGTCAAGTGTGACGAAAAAAACAAAGGATAGTTTGCCTTGGTAGGACGTTAACACTTCAAAAACATTTAATTCTCGGAACTTCTACATGGTCATTGTCTTCTATACTACAAAAAATCACCTTGTAGGATAAAAAACCACGACCTCAAGCAATTTTATGGTGACATTGGAGATTCCCATTATTGGCAACCAGTTATTTTTGCCTCATAAAAATCCGTCGACAAGTGAGTCAAACATTACACATGTGAGTGGCTTCGTAACCGATTTGGATTCGCAATATTGACCTTAAGCCTTATTTTGTACCGACAAATTTCCGTTGATCCGATTCTTATGAATACAAAAAATGTTTTTTTTATCTTTCGTGCAGCGAATACACATTTTTTTAAATTTATTCTTGAGCAAATCTTTAAAGGAATCTGTTGAAATATTTTTTTGTATATTAATCGCGTGTGAATTATGAGGTTAGTCCATGTTTGTTAATTAGTAACTTAGTAAATACTAAGAAGGGCGTTATAAGCCGTAACCGACGAGCTTGTAGATGTATGGATGTAGAAGAAGCGAGAGAGGTGTGCCAGGATCGCGCTTAATGGAAATCGGCTACGGGTATGAGCGTATATTCATATTTATTTTAAACTGTGAGGGTGCAATTTTTTTTTATTTAACAGGTATAAGTTTGGGTATCGAATTCATGAAAGTCTATTACAAAACTATCATTATAGCCAGCTTTTTTAAAGTTTATTTGTTGTTTGTAAAATTCATTTGTGTTTCTTAGCTGTCAAATTGTGCCATACACTATTGTGACCAACAATTGTACCGAATATGCTTATTTTGAACAAGTTGTTAATTTGCTGGAAAATAAACGAATAGTGGGTGCAAAAGGCGCCGAATGCCGCACGGTGTACTTAAACCACGTACTGTGTGGGTCTCGCGAAGGTTGTGCAATGCAAAACTTGGCGACGTTAATAACGGTCCTGTCTCATCTTGATGATCCCATTTGCTAAAATATAGAAAGCTAGAAGTAAAGTTAACAAAACTTTATAAAGCTTATTATCCTTACAATGATATAATACAAAAATGTAGTAGATATGTCATTAGCGGTCGAAAAGTGAAGACTCGAAAACGTGACCAATTGGCACGATTTTTCTTTAGTTCACGTCATGTATTTACATTCACGCCTAAGTGGAAAACAGTAGCTGTCTCTTTTCTTCTTGTTATTTTAATTACGCTAGCTTTTTTACACAATTCGACATGGTGAATGTTGCTGTCACTGTGTTTGGGACACTTTTGCTTGCTGATTTTGTGCGTATATTATATCTGTAGTATAAAATATCATTGCTAACAAAAACATTGTTGCATAAGAACCAATTACTTGTTATTGACTTTTCTATCATATATGTTAGAGGTGAAAACGTAATTGCTTTAAGTGTATTTATCGAGGATAAATGTGAGGTGTTTATCGGTTACGTAGGCTAAGTGGCCATGTGATTTATGAACTTTTCATCCTCATTATATAATACAAAATATTTAGACTAGCTTAAAGTATCGTCATATACCTGTCATGTTGATCCAAATAAACTCTGGTAAAAGTGCGTTCAGATACATTAAATTGTCTTTACCGAAGAGATACTCATTGGGATTGCATCGTGGGAAAAATTACTTAAGTATGTATCAAGTGTCGAGACATTATAATTTCAAATAAAAATTTTTATTTTCACTCTTGCTCGTAATAGTTGTATTTCTAAATGTATAAAGAGTTGACATGCTTTTCGTGTCGTAGTGTTTTTCTATATTGACTGGTGCGTGGTTAGTAAGAAGCTTTTCACGCCACATGTCGTGGGTTCGATTCCAACCCAGGACAGACATTTGTGTGCATGAACATGTCTGTTTGTCCTGAGTCTAGATGTAATTATCTATTTAAGTATGTATTAACGAAAGAAGAGTAGTACATATATGTAGTACATCAGTTATCTGGTTTCATAGTACAAGCTCTACTTAGTTTCGGATTAGATGGCCGTGTGTGAATAATGTCCCAGGATATAATTATTATAAAATGATAATGTTATATTGATGAATCAATTTATACTACGATATGTCTATACTACTCTCATCCTTCAAGATTCAAGTAGAGTGACAAAATCAATTTCATCAATCAAATCAATTGTCTCCTTAAATAAATAAATAAATCAAATTAGCTGTAGCTAACAGCTCAATCAAAGGGCAAAGGCCAAAAAACTGTCATATATTTCTTACACACATTTCTTTGTCTCAGAATCTATCTATTTCTATATTCTTTATATCTATTTATGTAGGATTAAAACACAATAATACAGGCTTTGGTTTGAAATTAAGCAATCTATGCTCGGCAATCGCATCTTGATTACTTCATAGAACTAGAAAGAAATAAGAATAATTTGTACATTATATTTCAAGCTGTGGCCGCGTCTATGGACAGAATAAGATCGTAAATGCATAGCATATCATAATTTAATTTAAACTGAATTATTGCGGCTACTGATTAAATCGTAAATATTTACCAACATTCGACACTAGTCTGTAATAACTTAAGTATATAGTTTACGACCTTCACAGCGTGTATTCCCTTACCCAAGAACGCCATGTGGGTAGTCCGATATGTATCGTAAATATCTTAATTTACAATCGGCCTTTAGTAAAAGTAATAAATGGCAAATTTAATGCGGGCCCTTTGCGACGCCGCAAACTGACTCATGGATTGCCCACAACAGCAAGATTGCGGCTTATTACGGAATATAGCCAGAATTTACTTAATACTTAATTTTATAATTTAAGGGACATGTAAATCACTTATATCTTATGGAAATTATTTATTTGATGCTACATGCTACATTAAATAAAAAGATGTCAATACCCAAATGTTAACATTAATAGACTTACAACACAATAGAGGCCTCTCTGTCATTTGTCTGTGAGTTATCAGATAAAGAAAATTATTTTTTACTTACAACCGTGTATTACGTTCGTGCAAACATCTTAATTAAGACGTCTCTTCGTACAATCATATTGCAAAATTTCATCGCTATCAGGTGACATTTTCTCCTCCGAGTTTGAAATACAGGATGTTAATAAAATACATACTTTAGATAGCTAGGCGTAGATTACGGATTTGCATATTTTTTAGACTTTCTTTTCCGTAAGATTACTACACTTATATATTTCGGTAACGGGTAATTTTTATATCTTACTTTAGTTGGCGTTATAGCCCAAGAGCCAGCGACGATCTGACCTTCGTCATTCAGTATTCGTCAACTACTTGTAATAGCAACGATGTACAGAATTACCAGAATGCAACGCATTCGAAACAAGCAATGAAGGCGGAATGTGGACGTGCTTTACTAAATCTGGTCCGTCCACGCTGAAATACAAAGTACAACCGTTTGACAATCCACAGGGATCGGGCTTCCTAATGAAACACAGACGGGTGCTATTTGAAACACTGACATCGAAGTACTTTAACGAAGGAAGATGGAATTTTAAGCCTGGCGCTTAATTTCAGTCCTCTTCCCTTCCTCAACCTTTCCTAGTAAGGATAGGATGGGAAGGAGAAGAGGATTGGACGGGGATGGGATAGATGGGGAAAAGGAATTATCCTTTTTTATATCTGTCTATCCCACTTTTCACAATCATTACTCCATCATTGTACTGATTGTGTGTCATTATGTGCGGGTATATGACTCAGCACACATTTTAACTGTATACCAATAAATCATTAAGTCGTGGAGGTCAAATTAAGCACGCGTTGAGTCATTAATTAACGAAAATTAATGTTATTTATAAAGTTACGCAATAATGCTCAAGTACAAAATCCTGCGAGTGAGATGTGCCGTTACAAAATAATTCTTAAAGCCAAGGTCCCCAAGTGCTATATTTAATAATTTATGTCGAAGTTAATGATACGGACTATAACATTAATCAAGTAATGTATTATTAGCCTTACGTTTAATAAATCTTATGGTCAGAATTTTAACGATAAAAATGAAAAACAAACGAACATTTTAATAACCCATTAATAAATAATAATTAAAATTTAATACCGCGATAAATATAACACAATTTATAGCTATGGAAAATAATGTTCGCTAGTCACCGAGCAAGTATAATCTTTGGGAATTTGCAAAAAGTTCTAAGCGCATACATTTTTACACACTCTTTGGTACGAAACGTACTGAATACAAGAGTTTTTATTTAATTTATTTAATCTTCTACTTTAATAATGGCTTCATAATGGCAAATATTACTCGCATCAAATACAGAACTAACTGAGACATTGGTAGAAATATTTTTTTTTCTATTTTGATTATCAAATTAAAGCGACGCTTAGAAACCGATTCATAATTTCAATTTTTCTGCACGCGATATTGCATTCAACAAAAAAAGAGCTAAGCTTGAGCTCTTGATATCAGGTTTATATGTAACTAATTTGCATTTCATATTAAAACAGTAATAGGATTTGCGTGTAGGACTATGACATGAGCGTGCCGTAGTCCAACTTTTATATTATTTTCAATTGGCTTTGTAAGGATTAAGCCTTTGAGGTATCAAAGTTATAGAAAAGTTTGCGTGTTTCATTACACTTTGGGTTTTGAATTTTTTTTAAATATAAATCTAATTATCCATCAATCACCTTTTAATCTTTAATGTATCATTGGGTATCAATAATTACTTTTTGATAAATGCCAAAAGCTTTAACGATAGCCTATCCAGTATTGACTACGGTAATACTATGCTGGCCCTTAATAATTGGGAAAAGGTAAGGAAGATGATCAATTGTTTTTTTATGAATCTATCAAACAATTATTGAGCTCACAAACAACTGGTAGTAAGTCAGGTTTACCAACACACCATCTTTCTCCTTCTTTATCAGACGCTGGCTAAACACCAAGTTAATTTGTACCCTTAATGTTTATATGCAACCCAGGTCAAATAATGATGCTGCTGACCTAGTGCCATGAGCCACATTTTTGCTATTTTTACTTGTACACAACTCGCATTGATAAAGCAAAACCTACAGTCTACCAGACTAAGTCTTTGCCGGTCTCTTGCCGCTCTCCTTGACCAGATCGTCCAGGTAAAGTATCCTTTATAAATATATAAAAGAAGAAACTAACTGACTGATATATCAACGCACAGCTTAAACTACTGGGCCTAGAGGCTAGAAATATTGCAGAGAGATTTTGTAAGACCACTAAGAAAGGATTTTTCTAAAGGCCTAAAGTAGGGGATGAAAGTTTGTACGAACAAATACTTTATCCAATGTAAGTTGACCTCACATCTATATGAATCAATCATATTAAAAATGGTTCAGCTTAGGCTGGAATTCGTCTGTTAAATTAATTTGTCCGTCAGCTAAAACCGCGGGGCACAGCTTGTTATCAATATATATCTTTATCATTTCAACGTTTACCGGATCATGAAGCATCTGTTTTCTTGGGCATCGATCTACTTCTTGCAAAATGTGTAACGCTAGTCAAATGAATAACGTCCTATAACTTAACACATAAAGTAGTAAAAGCAAAACAACGTCTCAAAGTAATGACAATAAGGCGGTGACAATCATGTTCTAGTTTTAAAACTTATAGCTTTGAAGTTTTCAGTGGAATTAGGCCGATTGTGACGAGCTGCGCACATCAAAGTGAAGTGAAGAGGTTGCCATTGTACGTGAGAAAGGATTGAACATGAAATGCGGTGTCGACGGATCTGCTCGCAGATATGTCTCTTTTTGCATCTTGCTTTGTAGAATGCTATTCTTGTTAAAAATTAAACAACCCATTTATTTAATTACTTTTGAATACATGATAAATATTTAATTACTGATTGATGTCTAAACATTTTTTTTACACAAATTTAATAGTATTTAATACTATCAAATTTTATACGTTATTTGAAGTCTCGTCCGGGGTTTGATCGTAGTTAAGAAGTTAATCTGTATTGAATAGCAAATTCTATTTTTAAAATTTCAAAAGATAAATTAACAAAGAGGCTTTTTTAATTATGCAGAACAAAATGGATAATTTATCACTTTTTTCTTTATAACGGTTGTTGACCGAAGCTTTAACTTGATTTGGCGCACGGACGTCCTCAAGGGTGAGTTGATTTAATTTTAATTGAATTAAGCATCAAAAAATATCGGACTCCGTGCGATTTTATCTCGACTGTAACACGAGATGAATGCTAATATGGTTGCGTTTAACATCGAATGTAATTAATTAAAGTTCAGTTACCGATCGCGCCACCCACGCCCGACACCATGTTGGATCTTTGAGATATACCTTTATCTTTACATTACCTTTTACATGACATTAACAAAAGCTGACTGGAATTGATATTGGTTTTTCCTTTTTATCTTCTTATTTTTTTCATACCTCGTCAATAATTGAAAGATGACTTTAGATTTAATTTTGTGCCAGGTTTCAAGTCTGAATATGTGTTCTGCTGTCTTTAACACAGCCTGTATTGCTTATATAAGGTATCATTTTCCTTCTTATTTTATCTTTTTTTTATGTAAAGGCCAGCAATTCTTTCCAGTTTCGTTAAATTCACAAAGGCAGACAAACAAAAAAATCTTACTTTAGTTACTGTTAGAAGAGCTTTCTGTTCGTAATAGAATTCTCTAATTCGGTAAAGTATTTATTGAGTTAATCCGAAACAAACGTACAATTAAATCTTTTATCGTTATAACATTAGTATAGAAGTGTAAATGATATAAAGTAGTAGATTAAAATTTACCTTCTCATACGAAATATTAAAATATTTTCGTCTGCGTTTATTGTTAGTAACTTAAGAATTATGCGTAGAAGCTCATAACTTATCAGACAGTCTAACTTGAAGTATTTCATCATGTCTTTGTTTGCAATAACAATCATAAATCATCTGCATATAATAAGGCGCCGTCCGCTCATTATGCAATGCGCTGTAATTGAGGCGTCATAGCGCCTATAATATACAACGTGTCAACAATTTATGCAATTAGTCGAAGCTCTTTATAGTAAATGGAATTCACAATAAATTTTACGCAATAATTTTATCTATTCACCAATTTGTATGAATAATTTAAATGACGAATGAAATATAATTATTGTATTTTAAAATTGTTTACTACAATTTTAGATAATATTTACAAACCAGAAGCGGTGTGAGAGAAGAGATTTTGTTGTATGGATCCAGTTATTGTAAGATAGACATATATAGGGATAACATTTTCTATGCGTGGTGTGGTCACAATTAACAATATCAACCGAAATGATAGCTTACTTGTAAGATGACGTAGTGGAAAACCGAAAGCATATCAAACCCATTGATAAACAAATTATGAATCAATTTTACACAAAAATATAATAGAGCATTAGATTTGCATCAAAGCGTACGTATGATGACAGTGCATAAAAGATTTCATGTTCAGTTGAATTAAAACTTTCAATGCCATTCACGCATAAAGATAATTTACCAATGATCCGTGCTTCAGATTCCAAAAAATTGTTCGAAGAAATTAGATTCAATTTTGTTTGTTACATATAAAACAAGAGTCCAGGCAGCTTGTAATTACTTTCTTGTTCAACATTATTTAAACTACAGTACACCGCGTAAATTAGGGTTTTTGTATGTGCATACCAATGACAGACAGTTCAGACCTAACCTCAAAGAATAAAGTAGTGTCTGACACCTTTATACTAGAGAGACTGTCGCGAATCGCAAATTTAAGGTCAGTTAAGGCATATTCTAATCTGGAAAACTATCCAGAACAGGTTGATAGTAATCAAACAGCTATGAAGTTACCATTTCTGTGAGATTATTTGTAAACTAAATTTAGTTTCGGTTAGCGCATTTCACCAAATTCATCCATGTCAATGTTGAGAAACGGTGTCTATGTAGTCACGTAGAGGTCGCTTTCGTCGTCCAAATCTTTCCACTGGCGGACGACTTGTGGACATGCTAAATCTAAGAATGATATTTTGGTCTACTTTTTGTATGAATTCAATACAAAACATTATCTTGATTTCCATAATACGCATAAAGAAAATTTAACGGCTTTCAAACGTGTTGATAAATTTAAATATACTTTCGTTGATAACTGATTTAATTTCTTTAAAAGACTGTATTTCTTGGCTACATCAAATATTTTATAAATAAATAAATATACGCTCACGCCCGTAACCCAGAGGGATAGGCAGAGATTATGGATTTCCATTTGGCGTGATCCTGGCGTGTGCCAGAGAGGTGTCTCTCTCGCTTCTTCTACATCCATACATCTACGCATACAAATTCGTCGGTTACGGGTACTCCTTATATCACCCTTAATATAATAAATTCTCCTAGGACTTGAATATGAAAACTATAACACCCAATTCTAGGTTCTTTTTCCGATTTTCTAAAAGACGAGAGAAGCCCATCCCCATATAAAGGGTACTACCAGGTTCAAAAAGAAATAAATGCGCTTTTGAAAGACATCTAACACTTTACTTGAAACTAGAACCTTTTTCCCATTGCCTTTTTCCCACTTTTAAGGGGTCGGTACAGTATGGTCGTCAAGTTCAGTTTTTTACGGCCGGAGGCCTGCCTGACGCCAACCCTCCTAAATAATTGGTTGAACTTAAGTACGTACTTAAGTCTTATTCTAAAAATTTGACAAGAATAATACCGTTGGCGAGATAGTCGCGAGGACCGTTATTGGTCGGACCCATCTTGTCTTTTCAAGCTTGCCGTTACACTACGTACCCCTGACCGGCATTCATCTCTTCAGCGTTCCTCTTTACTCTTTATGGAATTCAACCAGAATCTCTTCCATGTTGTTTTCGAACCAACTGAATTCAGGATGAGAAGGCCACATGCGTCAAAACATGAATAAAAAACATAAGAATAACACCAAAGTACATAAATTAACTAATGGACTACAGTCAACATATTTTTATTAACTAAAATTTCATATAATACCCATAATAATAAACCTTTGGGATACCTCCATGAATAAATACCAGAATTCAGTACTAGAATATTAATAAATAAGGATACGGTATTTACAACCTCAAAATGGCTGTTAATGTTGAAGTAACATTGTCTAGGATCCATTTACCTTGACTTAAAAGGGCGTTGTAAAAATTGCAACCATCCTGCAATCAAGTGGACGTGGGCGATCGCAAGGATAACATGAAGTCGACACCGGTTGCCTTTGAACAATTACTATGTTTAATTGAATGTACGATGGAACGATTTGAACTAAGTATTGTAATACTAACTAATAGTACAAAGATTTTGATAGTACATTTTACAATGGTTCAACTGAGTAATCGTCCAATAGTAAATAGTATTAAATATTTTAAAATAAAATTATATTAAATAGTAACTTTGAATGAATTTATCGAAAGTTTTTTGGTTAAATAGTTTTATTATTAATAAGGCGTAGCTCGCCGTTGACCGTTTAGGGGTCAAGTTTATGTGGATGTACAAATCGAGCTCGGGACTCGTATACCGTGAATCGACAATTATTGTGAGTTACGTAAGGGGTCCACCTATATTGGTTCGAACAATTTTACTGTATTGGCCCATTCATCATCAATGTACATATTATGTTATATTCTAGCGTACATATAAACTAGGTCCTGATAACAGTTGAGGGTATAAAGTTCTTATGCCGGATCTTAGACCAATATTATTGAACGCTCTCTTTATTTCTACTCCATTAAAAACTAACAAAACATTTTATAACCAAATAATGCCATATTAAACTAAAATATAACTATAGAATGAAAGATATGACCAAATTACCATTTCTTTAATAGGATTAACAGTTATCACATATGTTGTAAATCTGTTTTAAAAGTCAATATAAATTGACATATAGATGTATCTACACATGTTACAAAACGTACTCGTATTGAGCACATGCGTAGGTTTTAAAGAATCATGCAAAATGGCCACACATTAGCCAAAAGAAACACAATAAAACAGAGATTTGGAAAGTAAAAGCTCGCGAAGTAGCACTACCTACACACTTTGCTTTGGCGAAGGCATTGAGTTATAATTTTTTCTCGTTTTTGTCATAGAGAAAGTTAAGCACGTGGGTAAAATGGGTGTGAGTGATACACAGGTTTTTAAACGTTTAAAAGAACATGATCTCATTAAATTTAATTAGAAGGCAATTGTCAAGATATCCAAGAGAAAAAACTCAGGCTTTGATCGAAGACGTGTTTATTTATGTAAAGGCGTGGTGACTGATTGTTCTTGTAGTCAATCGTATAATAATGTTCAATAAATAATGTTTAAACAATTGCTTACTGTGTATGTAATAGAGAACAACTTTTTGTTACGTGGTAGAGGACAGGCTGGTTTGTTGTAAAATATTCGTATTACGTGTTATATTTATAAGCGATATTAATAATATAATAAAGCTTACTTGACCTTCGGATAACCCCAAGATCCAATGAAAATAAGACCTTCAAATGTGGCTATCAGCAAAAATACGTATATAATTTTTTAATGGGAATAAAATTAACTTTAGGAATTTTATCGCGTTTATTTTATTGCATTTATTTTAAATTATATCGGTAAAATTTGTTTTATTCCAATGCTAATATAAGAAATTATTATAATTATTTTTTTTTGAAATAAAGACTTAAATTCTAAAATAAATTTTGTATACGAAAGTGCTTGAAATAAAAAAGGTCAAAATTCTTGCGCTTGACTTAAATCATAGGTACTTTTTTTGCAAAGTTTTTTGTTTATCTCAATGTTTATTTTATTGTATCGTATACTAGTTCTAACAGTATGATTTGATTCGTCGGCACCCAATATGAATTTTAGGAAATCCAAAAAAAAAATATTATATTGCCGGTATATAATGACAGGGTAGGTATCGCCTTTATTCTACTCGATTGTATATTGTAGGTATTATTTTTCAAAACAGACCGACCTCAATCGGAAAAAAAGTTGAACACTGTCTCGATTTGATTGTTATAAAATCGATTTCACGTGTACGAACTATATATACTATTTGACTAAATCGAATTCGGCATGCCGATTTTTTCTGGCGATTGTTGAACTGTCTGACTAATCTTTAAGATATAAACGAGAAGAACATAATTGTTTCACATATCTAAGTTACATATCCGCGATTTGAGAGAATTAAACCGTGCATGAGTCGTGAAGGTAGTCTTAAATTTTGTTTATAATCTGGAAGCACGTAGAAAGTGTCGATGACCGAGTGACCAGCTTGATAATTTCTACATGACAAGATAAATATCTTTGATAAAGCCTGTTTATATGTTTTTCTATTCTAACTCGAATTATAAATTGTCTATATAGATGTGTATTACAATATTTATTAGGCATTTAAGAAGTACGTATCTCCTTTCCTTTAACTGCTATCAATACCTGAACTTTCTTAAGTGTACGCTTGTAAAGAGGGTCATTGCCAAAGTTGTGATATTTCGTTGAGGATTGGCAACCGTGTTAAATTATCCGAAGTCGAAAGGTGATCACGCCCATCCAGGTCAATTTATTCATTTATTCCTTAGCGGTATGTTGCACCCACGCAACGTAATATAAAACGTTCCTATGTATATTCCTATGTTCCTATGAAGCTAATAATACGTTTATTGTTATTTTACTTTTCACTTTTATCAAGAACCGTGTACCTTTTATGAAGAGTAGGCTAAATATCTCTGTTTTTAAAAAGGAAGATATTTTAAGCGCGTAAAGGTTACTAGAAAACGCTTGAGTTATAAAAAAACACGTGAAAAGATATAACAAAGGCTTCCCAGCCTTGAAAGAAAGCAAAGAGAAATGTATTTATTGTGAACTCATCCGGTCGCCTCGGGGTAGAGAAATTGACTCAGAAACATCGCTCGTAGCGTAGTTCATTAGATGCTCCAACGTGACCTTTAACCGCTTAATTATGAGATGGGAACCACATTGTTTCCAAGGAAGGTGAAATTTCATACAAGCAGGTCGCCTTACATAAGTAAGTTAAATCTAACACAATGTAGCATGGACGTACCTCAACAAGCATGTTACCTAATTAAAAGACAGTGAACCGAAAACAGGAAATGTTGATGTCGTAAATGGTATCTCTACCACAAGTTTGAACTTAGAAAAACATATCTTTTACGGATGTGTTTGCGGATTTTTGGATTAGTTAGACTAAAAATTGTGTCAATGGGTCAGCTTCTGATTGAATACTAAGAGTATTGTATTATCTTGTAGCAATTAAAACTGCTCCGGTTCTCACTAAAGTGGCCGATTCATGAACAAAGGTCATTTAAAACTTTATGCTTAATTGTTGTGGCAGTGGTTTAAAAGATTTCATTCCCAGATATATAATAAATCTTTAATATGAACGTAGTAAGTGCGAGTTTAATTAATGCAATATTTCATAATTCACAACAATGTTTTTTAAATTATAATTTCCAAAGGCACAGGTTCAGTACTCGTTAGTAAATTTATTAAAATACTATAAATAATTTAATATTTTTATAATAATACGAAAGATATTGTTCAAAAATTCATTTATATGTGGGATTAACACTCCTGTCAAGTTAACAGTCATGTCAAATCAAATTTCTAAAGAAAAAAGAAAAACAAGTTGATGATCAGCAACTCAAATGACCATTGAACGGACATTTGACAGCTAGCTAGCTTAAAAAAATGACCGGCAGCGTAGCAGCTTGAACTCTCACCGCGTATACGAGGTCTACAATCTAAAATTACAGATATAAATCATTCTCTGTGATCCGATACGCTGCTAAACAAAGTTTTATAGGCATTGTTGTCAAAACGGGATTGGCAGGAATACGTTATTCGAGGTAATCTGAATGCGATCGAGCGACAATATCGCGGGAGGATCGCTACGTGATGCCGGCTTCGTGAAATTATATCGTGATGGGAATTCGTGAGCACGGCTTGTAGACGACAGATCTTTGACCTCTGCCGGTCGCGAAAACGATTCTAGCTTTACTTTCGTTCCGATGATATTGACAAGGTCAATTTTTCTTTTAAAAAGTGGCCCGTTTCCATTTCAATGGACAATAGTATTGGTTACAGAGTAAAAAGTTCCGTAAATTTAATTTCTAAACCTTTTAAAAGACTCAGTAATGCTAAAGCTACACTTAATCTTAAATGAAAGATTCTTGACTAAGAATACATAGGACATATTTTATTAGTATTGTTGGTGCGTAAACAAACAGTATTTAAAACCATAATTTTCACTAGCAATATGTATGAGTACTGTGGAAACAGTCACACAAAAATAGACCTATATTGATGGCCTGGCCCAAATATCACACCAAGTTTGTAATAGACTCGTTAAAGAGCGGAAATGGATCGCCGTCTCTGTCCATCCGATTGGCTTAAATACACGTGACAGTTCAACATTATTCAGCGTTATTCGTAATATTGATTCAAAGAATGTTTTAAAACTGTGTTACTATATCAAAGGAAGAGAATAGCGGATCGGTACTAGTAAATATTTTTTTTTTTTTTAATAAAACTACTCACAAGCACTTAAGAAATGATGCCAAAGTAAAAGTACCTAAAAATAAATCTAATTTGAAAGCATATAATTAATTGGTAAAAGCGTCTATCGCGCCTTATTTACTGGGAATGTTTTAATTTTGTCGTAAATTGATATCTATTTAAATGAAGTAATTAAACGAAAGCCGTCAATTGATGTGATGTATTTTTTAAATAAAGAATACAAGTGTGAATATGGAGTACTTATTAGGATTAGAAACTGCACGTTTGTGAGAAGTGGAGCAAGATGGACGCCATTGTTGGAGGCGCGAAGTTCGTTATTATTTCTTTCCAGCCAGTACTCAAACATTTTATTTTTTATCTGTAACCGACTTTTACTTTCCGTGCCGTATGATAGCGAATACAATTAAAATATTCTTGTTAGGTTTCTTAATTTACAATAAAATAAATGTAATGAGAATAAAACTTAACTGTCCATAATCTAACTGCATTTAATAATGTTTTATTTACAAATTACGATATGATTTAATAAAAAATGTGAAATTTTACGTAAATATATATAAGGCAAGACAGGTCATAAATTATATTAAGATAGTTGGATATGGATATAAATCAGATTTGTCACTTTATAGCAATGGCCAAATAATTACCGAAACAGGATATTTCGCGTAGGTGTTGTTGTGGGCGTATTTTAAGTTAGTGCTATTTAGTCCATATGCATTTTTCCTCTATAATATAGTCTTGACATTTAGTCTTCGCATAAATTATAACATTTATGTTAAATTTTATTGTTGTTCAAGTTTTATTAACATAATATGAATTGATTTCTTTTATTTATTTTTCTTAATCCCAACATTATAATAATAAAATTTGATTAAAAACTATATGTAGACATTGCTAAGATTACGATTTTTATTACTTTTCGTCCATTATACATTATTAATCAGTAATGGAATTGGTCTAGAACTTAATACGTCAAAAACAAAAATTATGACTGTTAGCGACCAAATTGCATAATAACGGAGTCGGTATTTTGTTTTAAAGAGAGTTGGTTAATGGCTCATTTTAGAAAGCGGTTCCTTAAAAATA
>JWHW01020213.1:290746-303596 GCA_000931545.1 Papilio glaucus
GCGGGTAAAGACTGGACTGAAAAGGCGAGAGATAGAATAAAATGGAGAAAATTGGAGGAGGCCTTCACTCTTGGGGAGAGGTCCTTAAATAAATAGGATAGGAAAAAAAAAAAAAAACTAATTTATCGAGGAATAAAAGGCTTTATTATTATTATTATACATTATTAATATTTTTAGTGTTTTTTTTTTATTTGTAATATTAACTAAAATATTATTTTATCGGATAATTTCTTTAAACTTTTTGACTGAAATGAACAACAACGCGAAGTAATAAATACGAATTTGAGGTCAGCACATTTACTAACTAAACAAAAAATATCTTTTCATTTCAATCGAGAATTTATTTCAAAAGAAATGTGTACGTGACGGATGAATTATTTGACATATCTTAATAATATCGGGATAATTTTTATGTTTGAAAACGTTCGAGATTAGAATTGTGGCTGTTCAGATGCCTCATTATTAAACTTAAAGCGTCACGACGCTGTCATATTTTGTATTTCATCTCGACAGCCACAAATAAACTGTAGACCACCGCAAGCCGGATGGAGACATTACAATCGATCTAAAATTATAAGGGATAATATTACGAAAGGAAATGGCGCTCTGACTTCAGTCAATGTATGACATGGCGCGACAATGGTTTCTACAACGTTGTTTTACTTTTATCAAATGTGCCTTGAAAACGAATATATATTTGAAATAAAAAAAATGTGTTTCTGTAGTTTTTAGTTTAATTTTATATGGTTTATTAACGTTTTTTTCTTCTCAAAACAAATTGATTTCTGTTATAAACTATGTTTTTACAAATCTAAACAAAAACAAACTACCATAAAAATGAGAAAGGGTCCCTAACCGGCAGTATACACATGTCGTCGCTCTCTTCTACAAGACGACATGTAGAAGAAGCAAGAGAGGTGTGTGAGGAAAGCGAATTCAGAATTACTGCTTAGTCCTGCTGCTTTATGCGCGTGGGCATTTATGGTTAGTTTACCGGTGGAGTGAGTGATATGCGAGCATACATTCATCATAGTCTTTCAATGAAAAAACATAAAATATTTCTGACACATGAAACGTCAATTTATATAATTAGAGAATAAATACATACATAAATACCGTGGAATGTGACAAAACAAACAATTCAAGGTAAATATGACAAAAGAAAATAGGAATAATCACAGTCTTATGGACAATACTTGTTAATTTCTCAGCGTTAAAAAACTATAGCTAGTATGAAATGATTGTTACATGTGCCGCAATTGGTTTATAAAAGTTTTTTTCACATCAAATGTGTACTACGAGTGGCACAGATCTAAGTCCTTTGTTCGGCGTTGTTCTTACGAAAACTTGAGAGATTTAATGTCAGTAACCTGTTGTTGTTATGATTAGTTAAAGCTTCATATATAAAATGAACCTTTATATTTTTGTACCGCTTTGAAGTTTTAATTATTACAAAACAGATTCATAAACGAGGAATATAGATAATTCTACATTTTTGAAGTTAAACTTCTCTTTTCTCTCTCTTCTTCTTTATAGGTTCGCGTGAACAACATACTCAAGATGCCTCAGCAACATGCTTATTTGAATTTGAAAAAGTTTCGACGAACTTTTTTTATTTATTTTTCTTGTATTCAATTTTGAATTTTCTTGTTGAGGTACAAGGGTTCATTTTTGTTGATTATTTAGTTATTTTTGGAATATTGTCCTTCCGACCTGCTCCGAGTTTTTAATTCTGTCCGCGCGTGGTTATTTTGTATAAATGCATGAATAACAATGAATAATTTAAAGTAAAGAAAAATTATTATACATTTTATCTATAACTATCTTTTACCTACTGGCTGTTGACTGAAGCTTCAAAATTTTCCACCGCGTATAATAACATGTTAAAAGGAATACATAAAATATGCGCTGCGACTTTGAATAAACAAACATAATTTTTTATATTTATATAGATATTGACGTATATTTTAAATATATAGTGATCCGCTCGGCTTCGTCCGGGTAGTACTAACTACGTTAATCCCATCGCTACTAAACAGGAACACCCGATAGGCCAATCAGAACATTTCCTAAAAAATTCAAGGAAATCGGTCCAGCTGTTTCAGAGTATGTAAAAGGGTACATACACACATCATTTTATAGAAAAAATAAATAAAGTAATAACTATAATCATTCTTTATTTCAATTCCTTTAAATTAAGATAATTTTAATCACTCTTAACACACTGATTGCCTACGAATATGTTAATTTTATAGGCGGGTATGGTTATTAATTTTATTTTTAACAGGAAAAGCTTTTTATGGCAGACAAGAGCGATGTTTATTTAACATTAGGTTACCCCGAGCTTTGTTGTTCCTTGAATGAAACAAGGAATGTAATTCAAGCTTAGCGGAGTTCAAAACAATATATAAGAAAAAAGAATAATTTTATTGAACACTGCATAATATCAACTTCATTATTGCTATGACGCCTTTATTTAAGGAGCCAATTACCTTGCATATTCTACATATTTTGTGTGCGTTTTAAAGACTTAAGGTATAAACAAATAAATACAAATTAAATCGAAAATTAAAAAAGAAAAAATCTTATTATATTGTTGTGCGTGTGTGTGTGAATAAAAAAAAATCTTATTATCTTTGTGTGTGTGTGTGTGGTTGTGTTTATATCTTAAATACATATATAATAAACTAGTGGACCGCCCCGGCTTCGCACGGCACGCCGTAGCACTATAAAAGTCGAGATAAAACTATGCTATCCTTTAAGTTAGATCGAACTGCACATGGTGTGCGAATTTTATTATAATCGGTTAAGTGGTTTAGAAGTCCATTGAGGACAAACATTGTTGTTGGACGAGATTTATATATATTAAGATATCTCTATTACATGTAACATCGAAACAATTTTCACAGGTATTGTAAACAATATCTTCTAGCCATTTTTTTGTTATTTTCCTCATATGGTAAGTTTTCATGCTCTGATTTTGATTTTTTATCTACAATTTTGTATAAGTGTGGAGCCAGGAATTTAAAATGTTTCATAGCTAGCAAGCATTCAACAGCTGGTAAATTAATATTGTTCTTCTGTTTGTAGTAGTGTGTCTTTACGGCATTATGCGGGGGTCAACGATTCAGCGGCCTAACGGTGTTGGCATGTCAACTCCAAGGAACCCGTTTGAGTCCGGAACACTGTGCCCATAAACAAGCGTATGACATACGAGATGAACAGTAAATAAACAGCAGTAAGGCATCGTGTTTACTTACTAGGAGTTACTTATGTCAGCTTGTTGCTACCTTCAACTATAATGAGCTCATTTTTGACGACTGTGACGATCTATTTTGTTTTTTTTTTTCAACAGATTCAAGTAAATTTAAAAAGTTTTGATTGTTTATCGTGATATTTTCTTATTATTGACGATTTAAGAATTTTTCAAGGCTTAGTAAACAGGAATACTTGGATATATGTACGAACATAAAAAAAACATAACAAACTGTGACGTTAATAAATTTCAGTTCAGTTTCTCTGAAAAACTCTGTCATATTGTATTAATATAATATTCTATGTATTCATTTCATTATCAGTGTCAAAAAGTATTATCGCTTTCGTTTTCTTTAAAATTACCACCATTCTTAAGAATATGTATCAATTACGACTTGTTTCATGTCATTTTAATAATTTATCGGCTCAATACCTATCGATACGGTATAATATTTTGATTTGTGATTTAACACTAATATAATAATACTTTCCCTTATTATTATAGTGGCTTAAAACATAAAATCGCTTGCCAGAGTTTTAGTCATCAGCAAACTTATAGTTGTCGAATAACTGACGCACTGTCACAACATTACAAGCTTACGATGACATTTAGTGACACTATGAACATGTGACACGGGCTCTATCAAAATCAATATCGAATAAACAAATGACAGTCGGCTAGTACATTGATCATTTGCTTCGAGATCCGACAGATCGGGCGTCTGGTTTGTACCTGGTTTTGTTGAGACGTTACATTTCAAGTTCTGGTATGAATTAATTTACCAGTTTATTCCATGTTAAGATACAACAATCTTTTGTTAAAATTGAAGAAAATATCTCATTAATAAATATCATTTATACAATGATATTTTATATATAATATATATGTTTTACTCATACAAAATCACAATGTGTTCCAAAGCAGCGACAGCAAAATTCACAGTAATGGTGTAAGAAGAATAGAGTAATTAAAATAAGAGTAAAAAAGACATCTAATGTTTGCCACTTAGGTGTAAATGTAAACACGAGACGTAAGCTAAAGAAAAAAACGTACCAATTGGGACGCTTTTAAGTCTTCCCTTTTCGACTGCCAATGGTAAATCTGCTACTTTTTGGATTATAATATCAGATTTTTATATACTCAAATAAAAATGAAAAATGCGTAACATTAATAAATGTCAGTTTACAAACTATTTTCAAGAGGTTAACTCAAACGAACCCTGTAAGCAAATAACATTTTAAGCTATCCTATAAAATTATATCTCGCAAATACTCGGAAATTCCTTAATACAAGCCAAATGGGACGCTATTCCATCACCGTTAGATTGCATTTTTGAAGTTAAAACTTCTTTAGGCACGCTTGACTTGGGGCATAAGCTTTCATTGTTAAGATATATGGGTTTTTGTTGATTATTTATTATTAAACTATTGAGGAGCCTGTTTTGAGTGTTCACTTCTGTCGGCAGTCCTTATGACCTGCGTTTTTTAACCACAATTTGATACAAATTGTTTGATCTGTAAACACGAGAAAGTGTTTCTTGCTTTACACACAATGCCTTCTATTAAAAGAAAGTTAACTAACATTAAGTAACAAGTCATACCGGCGATGTAATTTCATTCATATGACCAAATGAGCTGATTAATTGAACGCCCCACCGATCCTCTTATCTCGACTCTAGATCGACTATCACAGCTAATATGTCTGAACTAGACAAAAGCATCGGTTAATTTGCTTGTCAGTACGAAATAATCAACGACAATCTAGCATTTACATACGAAAGTGTGCTCTATTTACCGGTGTTAGATGCGTTGTTAATTTCCGATTCAGTATCGAGTTATCGATAATCGACCTACACGATCAGTGATAGGCTCGATTTTTGAATGTTCGTGACGCTGTCGGAAGAGTGTGTCAAACGAGATCCAATTTGAAGCTTGAGGTTGGTGTACGCGAATCGCCCGAGGTGTAACTCATTAAGAATACTTTCGCTGCTCTCATGACGTGCATTACTCGTTCTTTTATCTATAAAGAATATACAGCATCTATGATTGGAGAGCAAGTTCACACGCGTTTCGAATAGACCGTAATTTCCGGTATATCGATTAATATTTCGAAATTATATTTTGTTTTTAGACATCGATATTATTAAATTTTGATTAACGAGGACGTGTGATAGTTAAAATATCAATCTATTTTTTGACCGTTATCTATCTAAACAACTTTTAATAATTCTTGATAGACTTGTGTGCCTTACTCCGTTCCGCAACAACCTGTTAATGTGGGTAGTCGAAAGCCCAGTTTGATCTCCGTTCTTCATCCACTTGTACAATTCATACCTAAATACATTGTTCTAGTGAGCCCAGGCAATCCCATTTGCAACTAGTTTTGATGTTGCCTAGTTTAAAAAAATAACCTTAGTTAGAAAATACTTAAAGACATTAAACTTGTGATCTATTATTTAAAAAAAGCTATCCGTCAAGGGACATATGTAAAACATTACAGTGTATAAACCAATTTCTAATAAATAGCAACAAATACGAAAATATGAAGTAAAATAATAAAACAGAATAGAGCTTCGCAATTAAAATCAATGTATTGTACTTAGTATACAAATTAGAATAATTAATAATTACGGAATATAGTTACACATTTATTATTGTATTACTTAAAGGGGGCGTCACGGCATGACAGAGCGTCATGCAGTTGGCCGTCACGGCATACTGCTCGATTTTACTGACTTACAAGACGCTATTAGATGATTCACATCAAAAAACTCTATTATTAAATATTATGGATAACTCACTGTTTCTTATAAAATATACTAAAGATGTATACACAAGAATATGGGACTGAAATTCATTTACTTTTAAAATACCACAAAGAGACAAATTTGTCTAGTACTTTAAAGTCGGACAGTTTAATTCTCTTTGTAGTCGTGTAACTGTAATATCTTCAAAGACGTCTTTAAACGACTCCAAAGACTGAAAGATTAAATTTATTTCTATTTTATTTTTGCTAATGATAACAGTTTCATAACTTTGGACAGTCGGCATCTACAAAGATCAAAGACTGACTATTGTTGCGCGGGAGTCGCTTTAGATGCTATCTTTGGCGTAATAAAATTGACACGACTTCTGCTGTCTTAAATCTCCGTTTTACAAAGAATTATTTACCATCAGTAATTTAATAACATTCTTATTATGTGCCTTAACACGTTGTGTTAGGATCTATAGAGGAAACGGACAATGATAGTGGTAAGTTTGTATTGAAGTTAGCCGAGTCTAAGGTGCCGAATTTGATAGATGAGTTTTGAACATAAATGACATCAAGTGAAGTTCTGTTGTGAGAGTATTGCCAAATAGTAATGAGTGCAAAGGCAGTATTAATCATTGGAATTATGAAATACTTATAATATATTGGATCATTTCAATGCTGTGAAATACTTTGGTAAGTACGCCTAAGATGAATTGCAAATTTACCAGTTGTCAGTGAATGTTTTATTTTAAAAAATAATTCATTTTCATGTCCTTGACACTTAAGCTGGTGTTAAGTACTTGTTATATTTCGTTTACTTAGAAGAACGCTAACGGACTTAATAATATTGTAAAGGAATTTGCGTTCAGAATGTAAATTCTTTTGAAAATCGAATGCGATTACGCTATGCGGATAGTATTTTAGTTGCATATTTCATGAGCCCATTAAATTCCATAGCATTGAGGACGTGTACTATTTTAATTGTTAATTCATTTATAGTAAACTCTTATTATAAATTCAGCAGAGATATACAATAAGCTGTATGTTAAAAGCTCGAGTGGAAAAAAAATTAAAACAATTTTTCTCGTCGATTTTCTTCAGATTTTACTTATTTACGGACCGTGGTAGGTAGTAGGGAAATTGATTTCCCGCTAACTTGTACCATACAATCTTTTATTTTTTACTAAGTATTAAACATCTAAGATCAATTAACCTGAATTTGGGTTCATATAATATACGCCAGACACTATATATCAAGTAAACACCTATCTATACTTAATAGTAATATTGTGCTACCACGGCCTAGACGAAAGTAAAAACCACTTTTGAATTCGCTTCACTTGCCGAGCGTTGTCCTTATCGTTAAATATTTAAATACAATTTAGTTCATTTCTCTCGTGATGAATTTCCGCAATGCGGACATCAAAAGTCACCTCCATATAAAGGCAGGAGAAAGGCGAGCTTTGATTTACTTACAACAGTAAGAGTTGATCAGCGCAGCTAAATATGGCACTCGCCTGTACTATAAATTTGGTGTGGTATAAGTGACAAGAT
This sequence comes from Papilio glaucus, assembly GCA_000931545.1. Lineage (NCBI taxonomy): Eukaryota > Metazoa > Arthropoda > Insecta > Lepidoptera > Papilionidae > Papilio > Papilio glaucus. Next base: position 298,308 of record JWHW01020213.1, read on the forward strand.
TGTCCACAATATTTATAACTTAACTGTGAGTTCACACTGCCGAAACATTCAAATAAAACATATTGCCATCTCAATTGTTTCAGAGTGAAACCTTGTATCGCGACACAATTTTACTCCAGTGGAAACCCACGTTAAAATCATCCCCAACACATTTAAATACATAACTATTATATTATCTCAGATTCGATAGTTCAGTGTGTATATCAGAACAATGAGCTTTGAGTTAGTCTATGTAGGTAAAAAATTAAATGGAGGTTTTAAATATCATTCTATTTAAGATAATTAAACTCACATTAAAGACAATTTAAGGTAAAAATAATTTGGTCCAGGAATGCAAAAAGTGGATTTCTTTATAATTGCTTCTATGATGGTAGATTGTTCCGATCGATCATTCAGCATCGTATAAATATTTAAATATGAATACTACATAATGTAAAAGGTAATTGCATGTATATTTATTGTTTTTAATAAGAAAATATAAATAATAAAACCTCTTTAATATACAAAATAGGGAACATTCTTTGTATACTTCTTGTAATTACTTCCTTATTCCTCTGCAGCATAATAACGTAACTGGTTATGTTTTCTTAATACTGAATAAAATTTTGCAGAATTATAAAGAAAATAAACATGTGCACCGAGATAAAAAAATGTTGATTTATTAGATTACATATTTTAAAACTTTTTATATCGTTTTATTTGCGTAATGAATTTGAAATTGAGAAATAGCTTTAGATTGAAGTAGATTTTGTCACCTCTTTAAGTTATGTGTTGGTTCCTTGATCTGTAATTATTTAAAAACCACAAACCACCAAATACCAATATCTAAAAATTATCAATTTCCTCCCCAACCCTCTATAAAGTCAAGAATATTTAATTTTCATTCGGATATTTACATTATGGGCTTTCATTCACATAGTAGCTATTTTCATAGATTATCCTCGTAATCGCAATAATGACTGTTTAAATACTACCGGTGTGTGTACCGACTAGTTTCGAGCCCTTCGGGAGCCCTTCCTCAAGGAGAGTGGGACTAGGATTAGACGGGTCTGGGGCCTCGTTCTAATCCCAGACTCTAGTCAGTACTACACCGTACATACACCGGACTACACGTGAGTTAATATGTTATTTAATATGTTTATTACAAATGTCTCACAAAAGTTTAAATAATTTAACCATTATGGTATAATAGAATTAGAATTCCCTATATGCCAATTGCTAATCTACGTATAAAGTACAAAATATATTATACAAACTATGTAACATATTATGTTATTTCATATTTGAACATCACAAAATGTAATATCAAATTAGAAAACGAAAAATGAAATTACAGAACCACGAAAGAAATCCTTTAACTTAAATTTTTAAAGCGTATTTATAAGTGACCATGGAATAGAAATCATATAAATCTTCGAGCTTTCGATATCTATTAACGTTTATCTAACGAATATAGACGCATCTTCATTTTGTTTTAATTGTACCAATCTAAGAATTATGTCTGCGTTGTTTTGTTATTAGCGAAGTGGTTCGATCAAACTATCAATGGATTCACTACAACAAGAGTTACTTGTTTGTTTTATTCCAGTAATTACGTCGGTAATTAAAAAAAAACTAATAAAGGAATCGTTTCGACTTCGCAATTAGAAAGTTGAATTGGAAAGTGAAGCTTTTTTTCTAATTTATATCTTTTCAAATCATATCTTGAAAATAACACAGAAATTTTAAACTTATTTACTGTGTTTTTAATTAACCAAGGATGCCTCCTAATCACTATTTCGTAATTATTTATGAAAATAAAAAATCGAGCTTTTGCAATCGCAATACTGCACTGAAACTAAGAATTAAGCATTAATTGGGTACAGCGTAAAAGGTAAAATGGTTTGTAAGCTATTTACAAAAGCACGTCCAATTTCACTGATCATTTGCAAGACCTGCATTCGAATTATAATTGAAATAACAAGCAGTTGAGGTAGCAAGTGCACGGAGAAACTTCAAGTGCCCGCAGCGGGAGCCGGCGCAAGGCCTCTGAAGGTCGTTAAAGAGACCGGTCCTAAGGTAAAAGCGCACGGCGATTTCACATTGTTGTAATTTAAAGAAATACTAACGAAATTTTATACGAAAAATTTAATAACCGTAGTAAAAGTTTTTTAATTTTTATTCTGTATTACTAGTGTACTTATTTTTATACAACTTTAGGCGATTTAGTATAAGAAGTCTTACTTCTCGTCACCTATATGTCAACTTTTTAATGTTATTGATTCTTTGACCTATGTCAGTACCTAGAAAATTTACCTAAACGACAAAGGGACCTTTAAACATCGAAAAGAACACGTAAAAATGCATAATCACTTTCAAATTACTGCTGAATTAAACTAACTTACGAATTTTATCACGATACAATTCTGACGTTTCGAGAACCTGATATCACGCATGTCAGTAAGATTGAAAAGTGTGGAATATGTTACGTTCGGTATGAACCATAAAATGAGTTGTATTGAGATACAAGAAATCATTATTCAAATACTTGTTAGAATATTATCTATTGTATATATAAATAAATTAACATTAAAATGTGAAATACTAGTAAGCCATTTACGTGTAAATACTGGTTTTCCAGGAAACGTTTGTGTTAAACGATTCTCTTAAATTGTTCTCTACGTTCTCTAAATACATATAATTGAGGCCATAGCTCTGATTTTAAGCATATTTAATGTGAAGAATGTTATTATTTACAAACAGGCCACGCACGTGTTCATGTTGCTTTACTGAAATGTATGCGGAACGAGGTCCAACAATTACAAACTAATAATATAATTTCTTAAAGCGGTTTCACTGCTGGACAATCCCGAATTGTAGGATAAGTAGTTCCAAACGAGAGCAGAGTTATAAGGTGTCGGGGTAAAATCCTTCCTGGCTTAGTAATTCGTCCTTTTTTATTATTTCCAGAAAATCTTCACTATCGTCCTCACTATTAACGAAAGTTCGTTAATTGTTGCCTTTCTAAGGATCTCCAAATAGATCAGTCCCGTCCGCACTCATCCACTGTACTTCCGCAACTTTGGCCATATCGTCGAACCATTGTATGGGACTAACTATGCTGCACCATTTAGAGTTTTGCAGAACATCCGGTTAAATTTCAATTTTCTACAGTATGTTGTTACTTCCAGATAAATAAGCTTTCTGATCAAAATCGGTGCAGTAGTTTACTTTATCTTAAAATAATCTTTCCGCTTTATAGTACGATATAGAATAAATTGCTTAATAAAATCATTTTTATATACTTTATTAAATAAAAGGCATTCACCAAAAACAAGTTTTGAAATTCCGTATTACCTGTACGCGCAGGATAATCGATCTTAATTCGATTCGATGATTGTTTTCTCATTGACAAAGACAACGTCTTGCGAGACCGCCACGGGCCGGGGGCCCCGCTTTCTGGTATTGTTACAATTTGCGATCAATTATCGATACGTCATTTGTAATCATTGTTTATTGTGAGCAAATCGATTAGGCGTGTTTATCGATACACGTCCCGCATTTACGTCGATATCGATTTTAAGCAATTCCGTATCGTAATGTGTAATTACACACGCTAACTTTCGTACAGATCTTTTGAGTACACGAATGAAATTTTGTATTTTTATATATGACAAAATGTTAAGACAATAAAACAAACTCTGGAGTAGATGATTCTAGGTTCAAAGAAGAAAGTCATCAATACCACCAAACTTGTCGATTAAAATTCCTGTGTACAGGACACAGAAATTTTAATCGACTGTACATTATGGAAATTCAGTTAGGGCTTGTAACAATTTACTGTTTTATGAATAAATATTCAACGAACTGCGACCGATGTGAGCCGACACGGCTAAACATAATTGAAAACATAACGTACCGCGAAAAGGCATAGACGGGTAATTTGCTGAGGCGATGTAGGTGAAATGGGTGCGCCCCAACGTGCGGTAACACATTTGTAGGAACTCTAACAGCCTACCTGTTAGCGACTCCCCGCTGGGTGACTATGCATACTGATGCATGTAAAATGAAGTGTTTCGAGATCCGCAATAATCTGTTATTGGGATAAATTCGCAACCATTTCTGTTCCTGTCTGGCTGCTATAATCATTGATCAGATTATAACTAATTTAATTTTTTTTTTTCGTGACTTCATTCTTTGTCTCTTTAATTTCAATGTATACGTGAAAGAAAGAATTACATAATATTATGTTTATGTCTAATTGTCTGATGGGTTCTTGTGATAAACGAGGTAGTAAGTTATTGATATCATTTGAGCACGACAGATTTAAACCTCTATCTCCTTCGTATGGTACATTACTGAAGGTCGAGCTTATCTTTAAATTTAACCTAGTTACCTTCACTGACTTCGTGACATCTATATAGATATTATGTTACCTTGAATGCGTCATCACTTGTACTGGTGGTACCGTTTTTTTTTCTAAGCGCTGTTAACTTATTGAGCAAAAGCTCTCCTTGGTGAGTCGCTATGCAACATGTATTCACTTCTAGTATTATCTTCCCCCGGTTGTTACTCATCAAAATAATCTTAAAGTACTATAGCATTCGTTTCGTTGTTGTTTGTAATGTCTTATAAGTTAAAATTATGAAGTACATGGTTGGAAAAAAATATTACGATTTATTTCTCTCTATTCGTTATTTTTTTAATCTATCCTTCTAGATGGTTTATTGTGTGCAGTAAAAAATAATACTTCACAAAAGATTTACTTCCAAACTGCCATGAAGGGTTGACTTTTGTCTAAATAATGATTTAACGGGACTATCAGCTTTCTACCGAAACCTAGTTCTAATATTCCCTTGCATACAATGAAGAGATAAAATCACTTTGAACCAGGTTTCACTTACCGTATAGCAAGTTATTACACTAATAGGGTAATAAAATGCAGCCCTATTGAAAACTTGTTCCAAGGTAAGTTAACTCGAGCCGGGTACAGAATTTAACTTCAAAATATTACATTGTCATGTCACTTAACATCAAGTTCAATTTAAGCAAGTATCGAATATCAGATGAAAGTAAAAGTATATTTTACTTGGTAACCACTGAAATATTTCGTTCGGAAATCAGGTGGAATGGCACGAAATGAGGTTCATCACAGATAATTAAAAGATTATTAATGAATTGAGAAGTGGTCCGAGTGGTTGCGTTTATTTATTAAATGTGTAAAATACAAGCTGAGTTTTCATCGTGCATAATTAATCGACGATGTCCAGCCTAAGCTGAACCCTATTTAATATAATTCATCATATTGAT